>CM077159.1:185840628-186006678 GCA_039583875.1 Platanthera guangdongensis
TGCAGCTGGCTGGCTCAAGGTGATTGTAAATCAGCTTTTCCATGCGGTTGCTACCCAGCAGAAACTTGAAAACCAGATATTTTCTCTGCGCCAAAATGGAAGCACCATAACGGATGTGCAGCAATTGAGCAGGAATTTGTTAATCACTTCATCTCAAGATGGTGCCTGGACGATGTCACATGCCAGGACAACTTATTGTGCCCGCCCAGGGTAGTGAACGATGTTGACACAAATTCTTTTATCCCCTCCCTCGGACACTGAAATCAAAACTGTTATTTCTCATTCGACCGGAATAATCGTTGGGCTTTGATGGAGTTACTCCTTGATGGAGATTTTTATAAAGTTTTGAAAATATCCAAACTAAACTCTCAACTAGGCAAGTACGCCTATCGAAATTTAGTATAGGAAATATCGTATTTAAACTCGGGGATCGTTGAGTATTTGTACTCACAAGGAAGAGCTATTATTTTATCGATCGGAAAATTGGTTTTGCGAAAACGAAAACAACGTTAAACTAAGAGGAGAAATTCGATGAATAAAAGGTTAGCACTTGATCTGGAATCCTTTGGGCTAGAATAAAATCCACGAAATTAAAGAGCACAAGCATCTAAATTACTAACTTCGACCGCGGAGGTTCCAAAGCTACGAAGCGCCTCTCTCGAGAATACGCACTCGACTAAGCTTAGGTAGATCGAGTAAGACCTCTCGGCCAGTCGAAAGTCCTAAGCTTGCTTTAGGCGGTGAACCTCACTAATGGAGTTGACTCGAAGGCGAAGAATTTTGCGTTCCTCTCTCGAGGGGTGCAAGAAAACTCTCTTTATCCTTGAGTGATCTACTCGTATCCACAACCTCTCGGTAAATCTAGGATACGGATTTAATATCGAATACACAAAATTTGTAATTCGATGAAATAAAAATCAAAGATAAATTGAAGTACTTAAATTAGACAGCTTGAGAAATTGAGACAAAAATAAGAATTTATTCTATCCAAATTTCATCATGATCAAGTGCTAATTGAAAATTAGCTACTCATCATGATGGGAGAGTTACAAGAAAAGTTGGAAGAGACATGATTATCAAAAGTGCTTCAAATAAAAGCTACACTATAAGTTGAAAATGCAGGAAAAACAGTAAATAACAAGAATTAAAACTCCCCAAAAATTCCCCTGAGCATCTGAAGCTGTCTGGAATTTATAGAAGAAGTTGCTGGGTGGTCACGCCCCTAGGTCACGGGCCGTGTCGGTCTCGGAAACGTCGTCTTCAAGTCTTCTGAACGTTTGATCGAAACCGCCAAAAGTCGTTAATTGGCGGGTCACGCCCCTAGGTCACGCCCGTGACCTAGGGCGTGTCTTGACGGTTGCAGAAAAACGGCGGGAAGCAGAAACGGCGGGAATAACTCTGGCCGTTATGGAAGGGTCACGCCCATTGTCACGCTCGTGACCTTGGGCGTGTCTTACGAAACTCCAGCGCTTGAAACTGCAGCATTAAGTCGGCACGCCTGGATGTCACGGGGTTAGTCACGTCCGTGACAACTTTGTCACGCCCGTGACTTGTTGTGTAAATATAAACTGTCGTTGACTGGAAGACTGGACCAAGCACTAGACGTCACGCCTGGTGGTCACGCCCGTGACTTTAGGGGTGTGTACTTTTAATTGACGTGCAGATAGCTCTTTCCACGCGGCGGGTTCACGCCAGGATGTCACGCCCGTGATCTTGTCGGTCACGCCCGTGACTTTGGCGTGTGCTTTTGAAATTTCCCTGCTTTTGTCCAGTTTTGTCTCCTGATCAACCCTATAGACTCCAAATTGAGATTTGCAGCCAGATTGCCCTGAAATAAGAAATTAGAAAAATTAAATATTAAAATATAAAATATAACTTATAACTATTATTATTAAATAAAAATAATATAAAAACATGGACAAAATTAGAGTTATCAATACCCCCATATTTACTCGTTTGCTCGTCCCGAGCAAATAACTTTTCATGAGAGTAGAAAAAAATCTTAACGCTAAAAATGAAAATTGAACATACAAGAAGTAGAATGCGAAGTAACATGCCTATGCTGTAGTTATTATTGTACAAAAAAATAAAGATGTGTTGCGGGTTGCATCAACCACCGGATGAGCTCTTCTTTTCAAAGACACTCACCACACTCTTAAGTCACACCCTATCGTCGTTGTTTTCGGTATCCACTCAGGTGTTGGTCACATCTGCGATGAATTTT
Organism: Platanthera guangdongensis; assembly: GCA_039583875.1. Taxonomy (NCBI): domain Eukaryota; kingdom Viridiplantae; phylum Streptophyta; class Magnoliopsida; order Asparagales; family Orchidaceae; genus Platanthera; species Platanthera guangdongensis. The sequence continues at coordinate 185,842,853 of CM077159.1, forward strand.
CATACATACCTCTCGTTGAGCCCCTGATGCATCACAATCCCCAAAAGACATTTAGCATCTTATAAGCTCCTCATTGAGTGTTGATGTCTCACACGATCACCTGGACACTCGTCGCACACTAAATGAGTTTTTCTACACTCCACCGAGAGAGCGTCCTGATAGACCACCTCCTTTTATGGATTTCCAGGTAATTTTCAGACTGCTCCATAGAGAACGTGTTGTGTTCGTCGTGTTTCATTTGCATCATTGGCATGAGTCTGTTGAGTCGTCTCATCATTTTCATGTGTATGTTGAGTTGTTTGTTTATCGTTTTCATGGGTGTCATGAGTCGGCCCGGCAGAAGATCAATATTGGTAATAAAACTTATAAATTGCATGAAGATGTCCACTGTCAAGAGCAGGTATTTCATGAATGCAAGCAGGTGAGATGTTGATAATATGCATTGTAAGGCTCTGTGGGAGGCCTGCTAAAAGTTTGAGTGTTAGACAAATAAATCTCTACACAATCATGAGACGGATGAGAGCAAATATATATGATCTTGATATCCAGACGAATATGAGTATCAGTACCATATTTAATTCTGAGGACTGAACACCATACTACAAGCCTCACGAGCATGTTAACTCATTTCATGGAGATCTTCTTGATCCTGCACCTATATATCCTTTGGACCCTACACCTCCACATCATGAGTCTTACACCCAGTCCACTTCTAAGCCCCACCTGCCTTTGGGTCAGTCGCATATGGCTTCACCGTCTGCACCAGTGATCGCACCGGGACTTCTAGAACATATGTGGGTTAATGAGAGTATTATTGATATCGTGGCTCATGCATGTATAGTCGCGCCAGTCAGTCAGACGCAGGAGTACCATTGGAGAGGATACTTTCCCATCGACGGCACTTGGACGACCTCTGGCGGACCCATCGAATCATACCTGGCATTCATCGAGAGAATTCTGATCTCTATTCATCAGGAGATGAATTCTTTCAAACCGGGAAGAATGATGTGGAGCGGAGATGCGTACCAGCAGTGGAGGACGAGTTTTGGGCCCATCCAGAGCTGATTGGCTAATTATAATCGAGTTATCTCATCTTCTGTCAATCATAGCTATTGATGGTGGGATGTCCTAGTATCTCTATATTATAAATAAGAGCGTTTGGGGGTTGTCATTAGGTATTGCAGTTTTTGACAAGAAAAATCCTGAAATCCGGTGATCCCTTCACGGTGTCGACTCAGTAGAACTCTAGGTGACGACTCCGACGCCTTCTCCCTCTCCCCAAAGATAACCCCTCCCCCTTGCCACCATCCTCCACCCTCAAATCCCCCACCGACTCTCCCACATCCCTCCAAATAGCCAGCCTCCCAACCCAAACAGCAACATCCAGGTTTACTCCTTCCGCCTCCCCAATTATCATCTCCAGTGAAATTCAGCCCGTGGAATCTTTGATTCCTCATTCCCATGAATCCCACTAGGGCCTTCATCCTCCCAGGAAAGGCCTACTGCCTCACCTTTGGGCAGCTGTCTTTCTCCCAGGAAAAGGTCCTAATCCCTCCCTGTTTAAGTGCGTACAGGAATCCATCTTCCCCCCTCCCTTCATCACTCTCTGAGCCAAGCAGCCAACCTCCCTAAATCGAGTCATATCCCTTCCTCGATTCCTGATTCCAGTATCCAATTTTCCCACTCCACCCCTCCAAACAGCCATCAACCCACCAAGTGTCACTGGATTTCCACCCTACAGTACCCCCTCCCCCCCTCTTTGTGAGTTTGTTTTGTTATGAATTTCTGAATTTCAACATTATTATATGGTATTTTATTTATGCTTGGTTGGATCCATAGCAATGTAGTATTTTGTCCTGGATTCACATGTGATTTGCAGGAAGAAAATATTCGCCACGCGCTCTTATTTTTGTCCTCTATGCGGAGGAAAGTCTAAGTTTGCTTTGTCTAAAAGAATTATTTTGCTTTTGTAAAAAATTATGTGTGATTAAATTATTTATTGCTTTGTTTGACTCCTTTGTCGGGTCTAATATGTGTCACATATAATATTGAAGGGTAATTCATTATCTCCAGCACTTCACCAACGATTGCATGTCAGTCACACATTCACACATCCAACCCTTAGGTAGATGGAGTTTAGGTTCAATGCATTTGTCACATGCTCATTGGCATTGCATGTAGGGTTAGCCGGTTAGGGCATTGTTATTCCGCGGCCTATAGATTCATCCTGCAACATTTATCCAACAAATTATGCAAGGAGAAGGATGTGCTATGTTTTCAGGTTCAGGTAACCTATGAATGCTTGTAATACATCCAAAGTTCTTTGCACTCCCATAGTCAATGATAATATTGCACACCTTATGATTAAGTTTGCACTTTAGTCTGAAGGATATCATTTCAACTAGACGCCTCTTGTTTAGGGGCATATGATAGTCTCCTCGCCACACAAAACAAATTGTATATCCTTCCTCTACATTATCATAGTTATCCATTTCCCCTTCATAATCTACTTCCTCGACTTCACCAACCAGTTGCCCAACATAGTTACCCGGTTGACAGTTGTTTGACCAAGGCCCAACCTTGAGTAAAGATTCATTTCAGCCTTCTTATTTGCCAGATTTCGTTGTGGTAAAAGCAAGTTAGCAGCAATCTTTAATGTAGCTTCACCTTGTGTCTAAACTCCATCATGTTACTTCTCAACCATTCACCAATTACCCTAATATCGATTAACTGATCTACTCAATTACATCTCCACATTCAAGGCCATGTTGAAAAAACTCCATGTTACTTCTCAACCATTCACCAATTACCCTAATATCGATTAACTGATCTACTCAATTACATCTCCACATTCAAGGCCATGTTGTGGTTCATGCATAATTTGTATGGTTTGTAGTAAATTTTACCTTGGATAATAATCCGGTCATTGACATTCCTTGTTATATGTTGGATGCTGAGAATTTAATTTGATCATATTCTTCCGAACTAACTGAAAGAATTTTAGATACCGTTCGTTTTGATGGAATTGAGGCTTTGGAATTGACATTCAATTGTCAATTCCAATTGTAACTGTTCGGCGATCATTAAATTATCTTGCAATTGGAATTCATTTCAATTCTCATGGGAATTGATTATATAAGAAACACGACTCCCTCAATTCTTACCTCACGAGGTCTTCATTCGTGATTCTCACCCCTATCAGTGCGTCGCCGACTCTCTCAAAAAAACATCAACGCAAATTTTGTTGTTCGCCCCAGACCGCATTTTTCGCCGAAGAGCAATTTTCTTCGACGGGGCGCACATTTTTCTGCTCGGGATCGCATTTTTCGCCCGGACGCCCATTTTTCGCCCGAGCCCGCATTTTTCGGCTGGGCGCACAATTTTCCGCCCGAGCGCGCATTTTTTGCCCCGACACACATTTTTCGCCCCGGCACGCATTTTCGCCCGGGCACGAATTTTCGCTCGGACGCTGATTTTTCGCCCGAATGTGAATTTTTCGCCCGGGCGCGCATTTTCCGCGTGGTCGCGTATTTTTCCCCCAAGAGTGTATTTTTCGCCCAGGCGCACATTTTTTCGCCGGTGCACTTATTTTCGCCCTGGAGCTAATTTTTTGCCCGACCGCGAATTTTTCCACCCGGGCGCGCATTTTTCGCTCGGGCGCGCAATTTTCACCCAGGAGAAAATTTTTCGCCATGCGCATGACTTTTTCGCCCGGGCACGAATTTTTCGACAAGGCTCGAACTTTTCTGCGCGACCGCGCATTTTTTGCCCGGGATGGCATTTTTCGCCCGGACACATTTTTCGCCCGGGCAAGCATTTTTGTCCGGACGCGAATTTTTTGACCGGGCGCGCATTTGCGGCCCGTGTGGTATTTTTTGTCCGGGTGCAAATATTTTGCCCGGCCGCGAATTTTTCGTCCAACCGCGAATTTTTCTCCCGGATGTGATTTTTTCGCCCGGACGCACATTTTTCACCCGGGCGCAGATTTTTCGCCCGGGAGCGTATTTTTCCTCCGGAGTGCCCATTTTTCACCCGATCGAGCATTTTTCGCCAGGGCGAGCAATTTTTGTGCAGGCGCGCATTTTCTCTTGGGCGCGCATTTTCGCCAGCGTGCGCAATTTTCGCCCAAGCGCGAATTTTTCCGTTCGGGAATTTTTCACCGGGGCGCCAATTTTTGGTCCGGGCGCACAATTTCCCGTCGGCCGCGCATTTTACGGTCGGTCGTGATTTCTTCACTCGGGAGCAAATTTTGCCCGGTTCTGAAATTTTCGCCGGGGCGCGCATTTTTTCGCCCAGGTGCACATTTTTCTACCGACGGACGCGAATTTTTTGCAGTGGCGCTCATTTTTGCTGAACGACAGAATTGCGTGGCCGGACAAACAAATACGCACCAGAGCGAAAAATTCCCGTCTGGGTGAAAAATGCGCGCCCGGGCGAAAAAATGTGCGCCCGAGGTAAAAATGCTTGCTCGGACGGAAAAATTATAATATTGAGCGGAACAGTATAATTACTTAGCCGAACGACATTTAGCCGAACGACAGAATTGGAATTGACTTCAATTCCAATTTCTGTGAGAATTGGAATTGAAGTCAATTTCAATTCTTACATCTCAATTCCTGTGAAACGAACGGAGCCTTAATGTATATTCAAACCAAATCAATGATTCTACTTGCAGTTTTGATACATAAATTGGCCATATAATAGTGGGGATAGAAATTGCCCTTTCAACAATTGCATCATCTGTCATCAAGCCCAAACAAGAGCCAAACCATGTCATTGTTGATTGAATTGTAAATGATCCCACCAAACAAAATATTATAAATTTATGCCCATCATCAGCAACATTAAACACTCCTAAGAATTGATCCACTCTAGAAATTCCAATCAAGATTGTTCACTGAGATTCATATTCCTAACCTCAGAACATAAGCGTTGAGCCGAACTCCTAATTCTGAACAAAATGTCTCCTTCTACCATGAAAGTTGGCCATATCTCCAGACTCCAATTCATCATCCAACTCATCATTGATGTGGAATCACTGTTACAAGTTGACCCTCCTTTGAACTGCGACATCAATTTGTGCCCTATTATTGATGTTGAAACTATCCATCATTGCTTGTAACATTTGGAACAGTAGGTTCGTCTGTTGCTCTAATTGTTCATATAGTTCAATCGGTTGGTTGATGGTCGCCTGTTCAAAACTCCAAGAGTGTCACCCTCATGTTCAGTGCAATGAGAATGGTGTCATTTTATCTGTTAATGGTCATAATAGAGTTGAATATATGTACTTAATTTCTCGCATTGTATTTCACGTGATGTCATGTGAGTCTCATCATATATATGGATGCTTCTCTTGTATTAGGGTATGAATGAAAGTATTTTGGTACTCTCCACTTGGTATCAGAGGCAAGGGTTCCGCTCGACTCTCTAGGCTCGCAGTTTCGCCGCTCGTTCACGTTTCTGTTCCGCCGATCCGCTCGACGCACCGTCGCTCTGTCGAGCTCAACAGCTCTGCCTCTCAATCACCTCCGGCCTAGGGCTTCTTCTCCTCCAACCTTCCGCCTCCCTTCAGCAACACGTTTAGGGCAGCTTCTTCTCCAGTCGAGCCTTCGTCGCTCAGCAGTCTGCTCCAGCCTAGTGTTTCATCCAATGATTTTTTCTCCTCCAACAGACCTCAGGGAGACTCGTAGCCGCTATTCCCTCCAATGTTGTCGCTTCCTCCAGCGGCTTTCTCCGCCCGTTCCGCGAGCGACCATTTGTCTCTGGTTGTTTTGTCCCCAATGGCTGCTGACGGAGACACCGTGGTCACAATCTATGGTGTCCTCTCCGGTAGCGTGATCTAAGGAAGGCTCGTAGGATGTGGGTTCTGCTTGCTTGACTGTTTTTTTTGTTTTTCTGGAGGACCTTGATGTGTGATTCCTCCAACATCTCGTTTTCTCATCAGACTGTTTCTTTTGGTGATCCTCCTCAAAGACATGGTCAATCTTGCTCGTTAAAAATCACTACAATCGTCTTGAATGGCACGAATTATCTAGAGTGGTCTCGTGTAAAGCAGCATGCTATACGGAGTCACCAACTATATGGGCATATTGATCGAACCGTGGTTGAGCCACCACATACCGATCCCTCCTAAAAAATAGGATGCAGACAATTCCTTGGTTGTCTCCTGGTAACTTCACTTTGTCTCATCTGGTGTACCACAGCTATATGTTTATGGATTCTGCTCAAGAAATTTGGACTTAGCTCTGTGAAACCAAGGCTTCATTTCGTTTAGCGTTTTCGGGCGACGTTTGGAGCAAACACCATCGGACGGAGGGTAACCAAACGAAACTCCGTCTCCGTTTGCTTCGTTTGCAACCGCGGCAAGGAGGAACCCCCCCCCCCCCCCCCCCCCCCCCCCCCCCCCCCCCCCCCCCCCGGGTTCGAAAGCTCCGTTTGGACCCGCTTGCTCCTCCCGCCACCGCTAAACCAAATGAAGCCTTACTCTCGGGCTGGGAGTTTGACGTAAATTTATGAGCTAGCGAGTTGTATTCTGGAGCTGAAGCAGGGACCCTTATTTGTTTTTGCTTACTACTTTAAGTTCGAACGTCTTTATCAGGAATTGAATTACCTCAGCATCTTTATTCTTGTGTGCAGCGTCGATGTCGTAACTCTTCAAAAGGACACAAACCGCTTTCGTGTTCATGTATTTCAAATGGGACTCAACATAGAGTTTGATGATGTTCGTCTGCATGCCATCCACCGTGAGCCTCTTCCTTCTCATAGAGAGGCCTTTAGTATGATCCTCAATGATGAGAATTATCGTCGCTCCCTCGTTCCTTCTCCGGATCATTCTACTCTTGTTGGGATGGGTCGTGGTCCTCCTACACGCACTACTATTGTGTGTGACTACTATGGTAAGAAAGGACATTCTAAAGACACATGTTATCGTCTTCATCCTCATTTTGCCCCCACTTGGTCGGAGAACTAGTGTGTGTGGGCGTAGCAGTCACTGTGGTGGTGGTCGTTCATCTGGTGCCTGCTCTCAGTATTCTACCCATTCGACTGAAGTTTATCAAGACAACCCCCCTTCTGGGGGGCCTTTCTGTTGAAGAGTTCGAGGACTTCTGTCACATGTTACACTCACATTCTGATGTCGTCTCCATTGATTCCACTGCCGCCTTTGCCACTTCAGGTATCTCAAGTGCCCATGTTGTGTCTTCCTCTCACTCCGAGTGGATCATTGACTCAGGTGTCACTGATCACATGACCGAATCTACTTCAGGTTTTACTTCTTATACTCCCCTCTCTGGTCGGGATAAGGTTATCACTGTCAATGGTTCTCTTTCCTCTATTCTTGGAAAGGTACCAATTTCATGTTCTCCCGACCTTTCTCTTTCCTGTCTTACATGACCCTTCGTTTCGTCAAAATTTATTATCCATTAGTCATTTGACACACTCTTTAAATTGCTCAATAACTTCTTTTTCTAGTATTTGTGTGTTTACGGATCTGCTACGAAGCGAAAGATTGATAGTGGTAGGAATGGTAGCGGACTTGTTAAACCAACAGTTGTCTCCCAGTGCTTTCTCCACCACGTGTTCCTACTCTCCATGACATCTAACGATGACATCTTCATCTTGCCAACCATCAGATTTATATCTTACCAATTTTTTCTAGCTTTTAGTTGTTTAATTAAGTCATTTACATGTGAAATCTGTGAATGTTCAAAACATGTGCGTTATTAGTCATATTTCATTTCCTAGCTCTTGCCTGTTTGATGTGATTCACTATGATGTTTGGGGTCCCTCCCACGTGTTATCTTTATCTAGCTATAAATGATTTGTGACATTTATTGATTGTTATTCTCGTATTATGTGGCTATATTTACTCAAACAGAAAAGTGAAGAGTTTACTTGTTTTCACTCTTTTCATAAAATAGTTATGATGTAGTGTAATAAAACTATCAGGGTGCTACGCAGTGGTAATGGTGGGGAGAATGATAATCACTTGTGTCAACACTTCTACTCAAAATGACAAGGCAGAACAAAAAAAAATAAACACTTACTGGAGGTCGCTTGGTGTTTGTTGATTGAAATGCACCTACCCAAGTCCTATTGGGACGATGTAGTTCTGACTGCAACTCATCTCATTAACCGTCTTCCTTCTTGCTCTCTTCACTAAGCTACGCTCCTTTCTCGTTTATCACTGAAAAACATTGTTAAAACTTCACACATCTCTCCTCATATCTTTGTTCTCGTCTGTTTCGTTCATGAACATACCCCTCATCAAGATAAATTGGACGTTCGTTCACTTAAATGTCTCCTCGTGGGATATCCTCCTACCACTAAGGACTATCAGTGTTATCACCCTCTTGTACGTCGCTTCTACTGCACTGTTGATGTTACTTTTTGTGAGGGGGGGTCGTATTTTGGTCCTCAGTAGGGGAGATAAGTCGTAACATTGAACCTCTGACTCCCCCCTCCCGATAGTTGCTTCCCCTCACGTTCCTTCTACTCCTCTTATTCATCCCAGTATGGTTCCCCCTCCTGATAGGGCTGCTAACAAATAGTATAGTTCGTGAATAATTCGAGATTCGATTCGTGAAGATTTGATGAATATTCGCAATTTTCGAATTCGAATTCGAATTCGAATAATTTTCGAATCCGAATCTGAATAAGTTTATCCCTATTCGAAGTATTCGTGAATAGTTCGCGAATAGTAAAAATACTTAAATAAAATTATATATATTTAATAAAATTATATATTTAATTATTCCTAATAGAAAAATTCGAATTCGAATCTTAATTCGAACCCGAATTCGAATCCAACATTTCATATCGAATTCGAATTCGAATCCGAATCCGAATATTCGAACGAATTCGAATCCGAATCCGAATTTCTGCATTATATGTGAAATTTGGATTCGATTGAATAGATATTCGATTCGATTCGGTTCATGAACAACCCCTACCTCCTAGTATTCCTCATATAATATATACCTACTCTCGCAGGCCTCATACTGCTAAAAATGTGTCGTCCCAAGATGTTCAAACTGTGTCGTCCCAAGATGTTCAAACTGTGTCAGTCCCTGCTTCGAGTCCAGATTCAGATGATGACCTCCATGTTCCCCTTGCTCTCCTTAAAGATAACACTGGTAGCACCAAACAGCTCATTGCCAATTAGATTTATTATCATCACCTCACTCAAACATACAGAGCTTTATCTCATTTATTTCCTCTATTATGATTCCTAAGACCTCACGAGAAGCAGTTTAGCTACCGGGTGGAAACAGGTTATGAAGGAAGAAATGTGTGCATTGAAAAAAATGAAACATGGCAACTTTCGTGTTAACCCCATGGGTATGCCAACAGTTTGGTCTCGTTGGTTTTCTCTGTTAAGCGGAATCAAGATGGGGTGATGGAGCAATATAAAGCGTGATTGGTTGCTCAGGATTACACTCAAACCCAAGGAATTGATCATCAAGAAACTTTTGCTCTCGTGGCATAGATAGATTCTATTTGAGTGATTTTCTCATGTGCTACTTGTCTTGGATGGGAGCTACAATAACTAGATTTCAAAAAATATCTTCTTGCATGGTGATATGGAAGAGAAGTCTACATGACTATCCCACATGGCTTTACCAAAAGTGGGTCAAATGAAAAGGTGTGCACCTGCAAAGGTCCCTATATGGCCTTAAACAATCCCGTAGAGACTGGTTTGAACGATTTCACAAAACCATGTTACAACTTGGTTATTCTCAAGGTCACATTGATCATACTCTCTTTATCATGAGGGGAACTAAAATATCAGTACTCATTGTATATGTAGATGACATCAACATCACAAGAAATAACCTAGAGAAAATCACACTTGAAAGGACAATGGGGAAAAGAATTTAAAGTCAAAGATCTGGGAAAACTAAAATACTTCTTGGGAATTGAAGTTGTAAGGTTTTGTCGGAGATCTTCATCTCTCAGAAAGTATACTCTTGATCTTCTGGAGAAAACTGGTATGCTTGAGTGTGCTTTTGTGGACACTGATTGAGGCTAATCACAAAATTGATGCTAATACTAAAGGGGGAAAATTGAACGCTCAAGGTACCATAGATTGGTTGAGAAACTCATATACTTATCTCATACTCGCCCTGATATTACTTTTGTTGTGGGTTTCTTATGAAGATTCATGTACTCTCGCACAACTCGTCATCATAAGGCTGCATATCAGGTGTTACGGTACTTTAAGAAGTTTCCAGGACGTGAGATTCTATTCTCCTAATCAATCTTTAAAGATCGAAGTGTTGACGAAAGTTGATTAGGATGGTAGTCAAAATATTAGGAAATCTACTACCGGATATTGCTCTTTTGGGGCGAAAATCTTGTCTCTTGAAATAGCGTGAAACAATATGATTGCTCGTTCAAGTGTCAAAGCAGAATATAGGGCTATGACACACGGAGTTTGTGAGAGATTGTGGTTGAAACAATTCTCCAGGATATGGGTCTCCTGGTAAACAAACCTATTACACTAATGCGACAACAAAACTACCATCAATATCGCTAACAATCATGTTCAATATGATCAGACAAAGCATGTTAAGGTGAACAAACACTTCATCAAAGATCACTTTGACAGGGCAATATCTGTACACCTTTTGTGAATTCTCAAGATCAACTGGCCGACATCTTCACCAAAGGAATAAGTCATGACAACTTTATGGACAATACTATCAAGTTGGGAATAATTGACATATACTCTCAACTTGAGGGGGGAGTTGAATATATGTATTAAATTTCTCACATTTAATTTCTCGCATTGTATTTCACATGAAATGTCATGTGAGTCTCATCCTATATATGGATGCCTTTCTCATGTATTAGGGTATGAATGAAAGTATTTTGGTATTCTCAACTAATGGATCGAGAAACTCCCTTACTAATACCTTTTTGAGATAATAGAAATGTGAAGAAAGGGTTGATCTCATTGTTGAAGCCGGGAAATTCCCTTGCTCCAAAATTCAGATCAAGGAAGCCTAAAGTTACTGATTCTGCAGTCCGACGCCACAATTCAAATGGCTATCGTGGGAGAGAGAAAACTAGCTATAAGCACATCCCAAGTGCTCCAGCAGGGAAGTCTCACCACGTACCCGGAAGTCTGGGAGAAACTTCCCCTCCGCAACCAAAAGGATCGGTGAGGTACTAGGCAGGCATGGACATGGCGAGTATCAACTTGGGGGGACTTCAACCTCTTCCAAAAGTCTATTTCTAGTTCCCCTGGGAGTGCTATTTATAGAGAAATCCTGGGGGATATAAGCGAGTATCCAGTCTCTGCCAGCGAGTTCCAAGAGTGTACTCGCCCCAACTCGCAAGATACACGACCATACTCGCTCAAACTCGCCTCTGCTCGCCAAAGCTCGTCTCTGCTCGCCCGACCTCGCCTTCTGCTCGTCCAAACTCGTCTCTGCTCGCCCAAACTCGGCTCTGCTCGCCCAAACTCGCCTATTCTCGCCCAAGCTCGCCTTTGCTTGCCCAATGGTCCGTGGATAGCCGTCTGCTTTGGTACTTCTGATCTCGACGAATTACGGGTTATACACTCATCAAATATCAAGATCCTAGAAGAATCTAAAGAAGAAGAACTTGGAATCCATTAGAAGCATGAAGAAACCCTAGATGTCTGATTAAGAACGAAAGTGGATATTCCAAAGAAACATAATCAGCCATTATATAGTTGGATTTCAAAATCAACTAAAATAATATAAAGAGAAATTATAAAACAAATGAAATTATCCCATAAACTACGTCATTAGCTGTAGGGGACCGTAACTTGCAAGCAATGAGAAATTTGATCATGAAAGACACGGTGTTTAAGTTTATTAACAACATGTAGGGCTTCAAATAAGCTTTTAGAAAATATTGTTGCACATCTTGTAACTCCTTGACCCTTATTACTTTTGACTGTCAAATTGATCCATGTGTGCAAATGATATTTCTTCAAAGTTTGTGGAAATCAAGGTCATCTAAAGGACTGGACAACATTCATGAGGCCTCAGGAATCCAGGACTACAAAAATAATCAATCAACCAAGTAAAAAAAATACTTAGAAAGTAGTGCCATCAATAGCGTCATCATCAAGATATATGAGAAGTGCAATCGAAGAAGTCAAAAGGGATGAAGACACAAAATTCTTCATTTCAAATATTGTTTGCAAGTGTAAATGCATTTTAGAATGAGGAATAATATGAATTTATATCATCTTCGTCACTAATGATCAAATCAAAGTTCCACTCATCTGCATTCATTAACAATCAAGAGATTTTATGAATGTCTAACCAGTGTTGTGGATATTGGCCGACATGTCCGGCATGTCGGCCGACATGAAGGTTTGGGGGGTAAAACTGCACGAAACCGTTTTAAAAATGGATTGTGGCGTTTTGAAAATAACGTGCCGATATGTCGGTTTTAACCGACATACCGGGCCAAAAAACGGAAAAATCGGCCATTCTTTAATTAATTTTTTTTATTTATTATTTTATTTAACGATAACACCCAATGTTTTAACTCCCCCGACCCCGCTATTTTCATTTCACCCTGTCGCTCCTGCCCTATCTCTCCCCGTCGCTCTTGCCCTAGCTCTCCCTCGCACGTTGTCGGCACTCTATCTTTCTGGTTCTTTCTTCTCCCGGCTCGGTGGTGCTCTCTGATTCTTTGGTTCTCTGGTGCTCCCTAGCTCGCTGGTGCCCTCCCTCGCGCGATGTCGCCACTTTAGCTCTCTGGTTCTTTCTTCTCCCCGCTCACTGGTGTTCTCTGGTTCTCTGGAGCTCGTTGATGCTCTCCCCCTGTCGCGCGTTGTCGGCACTTTATCTCTCTGGTTATTTCTTCTCCCTGCTCGTTGGTGCTCTCTGGTTCTCCGGTGCTCGTTGGTTCTCTCCCTCTCTTGCGCGCTGTCGGCACTTTATCTCACTGGTTCTTTCTTCTCCCTGCTCGCTGGTGCTCTCTAGCTCTCGGGTTCCCTGGTGCTCCCCTCTCTAGCTCGTTGGTTCTCTGGTTCTTTCTTCTCCCTGCTCGTTGGTGCTCTCTGGTTCTCTAGTTCTCTCCCTCTCTAGCACACTGGTGCTTTCGATCTCGGCACTCTCTCTCCTGGTGCATTCTTCTCCCTACCTCCCCCTCTCATTCTATCGCTCTGCATTTTGGTTTTTTTGTGTTAGTTGTTATGCTAGCAGCTGCTATGGTATCTTGTTGCCTTGCTCCCTACTGCCTTATTGGCCAGCTGCCCTACTGCCTTGCTCCATGTTGCCTTATTTGTCGGTTGTAGCATGGTGGCTGTCTTATGGGTTGTTGCAGTCAATGACCCGTTTAGTTGTTGGTGGCTGCCATGTAGTCTTATTACTTCACCAAGGCATGGTGGTTGTCTTGTGGATGACTTGTTGGTTGTAGCATGGTGGCTGCCCTGCTGTCTTATTTGTCTTATTAGTGGCTGCCATGTTGACACGTTTATTAATCAACAAATAATTTGGAATACCTCTACAAATAGTTATTTATTCAACTTCATTTTGCAATCAATGATGCATGTATATCCAATCACATTTTTAGTTGTCTTGCTGCTTTATACCTTTCGATAAATAAAATATGAAATGCTTTGAAAATTTGAATGATACTTGAATGCTTTGTTCATTTTATTGGATATTTTGAAAGTTTGAATGATAGTTATAACTTTGTATACTAGTATATTACTGATGATGCAAAATGTTGTCAGATAAATAAAATATTGTGTGGATAATATAAAAGATATCTGAAAATTTAACGATCTAATGAAGTTATGGGGCTTTTCTGATGTTTATTTTTTTCAACTAGTAATTTTTCTCGTGATGTACTCATGTAAATTGAATGGTTGCACTATCATGACCGATGCGTGAACAAATCGGAAGGGTAGGAGCATGATGAATATCATGATACATTGTAGTTCCGGATAGGCCTGCACAAAAGGCCCGGGCCCAGTGGGCCGGCCCGAGCCCGGCCCGGCGAAAGCCTTTTTCGGCCCGGCCCGGAAAAAGCCCGGCCCGGGCCGAGACCGGGCTCAGGGCCCTTACAGGGCCCTGGTTTTGGGGGCTAGCCCGGCCCGATGCCCGGCCCGGGCCGGGCCGGGCAAAGCCCGAAAATCGGGCCGGCCTGGGCCCGGACCCGGGCCCAGGCGAAGCCCGGACCGGGCCCGCACGCCGGCCCGGTCCTGCTGCCAACGGCTCTAAGAGCCGTTGGAAATCCAACGGTCTTAGAGCCGTTGGAACTGCAGCCAGCAGGGCTGCAGCAGCCCTGCTGGCTGCAGTTTTTTGCCTAGGGCCTAGGCAAAAGCCTAGGCCCTAGGCCATTTTTTATTAAAAAAAAATAAATTTTTTTTTTTATAAATCCCCCCCCCCCTCCTACCCGATCCCCCCCTCTCTCTCTTCCACTCTCTCTCTCTCTCTCTCTCTCTCTCTCTCTTCCACTCACTCACTCTCTCTCTCTTCCACTCTCTCTCTCACTTATTCTCTCCCTCTCTTACTCTCTTACTCTCTCTCGCTGCATGGCATCCTCGTCCTCAACGCCGGCGTCGTCGACTCAAAGCACGGCCGAAGTGGTGGAGCATAATCGGAGGGCGCCCGTCTGGGAGCATTTCGACAAGGTTAAAGTCGGCGACGAATTCAAGGCGCGGTGCAAGTTGTGCTCAAAGTTGCTAACTCTTACCGGCAACTCAACACTAGCGAGACACGCTAAGTCCTGTTTTGCAAAGCAAGCTCCCGAGTCCAGTCAGGGACAAATATCAGCATCAGGACAAATTTGGGCGTACGATCAAGCAAGACAGCGAGACCTACAGGTGAAAAACGTCATCAGACGTGGGTTGCCATTCAGTCACTACGACAACGATGAGACGACGGAGTATATACACGAAGGGCTTCAGCCCAAATATCAACAGGTAAGTAGATCCACTATTAGACGCGACGCACTTAAATTATATTTTGACGCAAAACAAGATTTAATAAAAATTTTTGAAACTTTCGAGGGACGTGTGAGTTTAACGAGCGACGTTTGGAGTAGTAGCGTTAGGGTAGGGTTATCTTATATTTGTATAACGGCTCATTGGATCGATCCCGTTTCATGGATTTAAATAAGCGCGTAATATGTTTTGAAGGTTTTGAATTTCCGCACACGGGTAAGGCTATATATTCAGTAATTATTAAATGTTTGCGTGAATTTAAAATAAAGGATAAAATAATGAGTATTTCTTTGATAACGCTAGTAATAACAACACCGCAGTAGAGTGGTTAAAACGTGAATTAAAACCAATGCTCAACGGTGCGTTTTTTCACACTCGATGTGTGTGTCACGTTTTAAACTTAGTGGTACAGGATAGTTTAGAAGCTATGGAACCATATGTTGAGAAAATTCGTATTATGCTTAGATTTATTTATTGTACCAACAGCGAAGTCAAGATTTTCGAAAATTTGTGATCGCACAAGGTCACAAATATTTGAAACCTCAATTTGATATGCCTGTAAGATGGAACTCCACATATAAAATGTTAAAAAGAGCGTTTCAACAAAAAAAACTTCTTATGGAATATTACACTATGACAAATAATCATAATTTAACTGATAATGATTGGGACGTACTATTTCATTACATGGATTTATTAAAATGTTTTTATAGGGCGACTGTTTTTTTATCTGGTGTTTATTATCCACTAGCTCGTTAGTAAATTGAAAATTTTGTAAATATCGCACAAAAACTTAACTATTTTAAGCAACACTCCGGATGGCTTCCTTAATTGAAGTAATAGAAGAAAAATTTTTAAAATATTATAGAGAAATGTCTCCTGCATTTTCATGCGCCGCCGCTTTAAAACCCGTTATTCGCTGTAGACGGCGTAGAAAATTTAATAGATGAAATTAACGTTAACTTAGACATAAATATAAGTTTCGATGACGTTGACGACGTTAGTACTACTAAATTTAATTCTATTTTTACCGAATGTTTAAATTATTACGACAACTTATATGGCTCACGACCACGAGAAGAAATAACACAACCTAGGACAAAAGATTCTTTTACAAATAAAATTTTAGAATTAGCTTCCAGAAAAAAAGCACGCACATCGAGTAGTTTAAACGAATTAGGACTGTATACGAAAACACAATTTCGTGATTTTATGACTACGGAAGAGATCGAAAACTTCGATATCTTAAAGTGGTGGAAAAGTAAAGCTAATACCTATCCTATTTTGGCCTATATGGCCCGTGATTTACTAACAATTCAAGCTAGTACAGTAGCTTCGGAGTCCGCTTTTTCTCTTAGTGGCAGGATTTTGAACACGCGGAGGAGCCGACTAAATGAAGAATCACTCGAACTATGCATCTGCTACAAGGATTATTTGGATGCTACGAATAGGAAGCAACACATTTCAGCGTTGGAGGAGAGCTCCGAGGAAATTGAAGAGGAGATGGACAATCTGAATTTATAAAAATGTAATTTTTTTTATTATCATTTAAAATAATAAATTTCTTTTTTTCTATTTTTTTTTAAAGTGTAATTTTGTTTTTTAAAATTTCAATATTAATAAAATTTTTTATTCTAATTTTATTTCATTTTTTTAATTTTTTAATTTTTTTAAGTAATTTTTTTCTTAAGAGGGCCCGGCCTGGGCCCGGCCCGGCCCGGCCTGGCCCGGGGGGCCGGCTCGGGCCCCTTCCCGGGGTCAAAGCCCGGGCCCGGCCCGAGCCCGATAAAGAAAGGCCCGGCTCGGCCCGGTTTGCAAAAGCCCGGGCCCGATCAGGCCCGGTCCGGGCCGGCCCGATCGGGCCTTTTGGGCAGGCCTGGTTCCGGAGTGACATTCTGGCTTTCTAAGAATGTCTCCTCCTCCACACACGATGGAAAGTTCATCTTTGACTTCTTGTATGAAGCGATTGATAGCCCTGAGAGCACAAGAGAGCACAGTATCATGCAGATTGTGACGGATAGCGCGTCCAATAATATGGCTACTGCAAAGCTTATGGCTTTGAAAAGGCCTACGATTTTTTGGACTTGTTGTGTGGCTCACACTATTAATGTACTGTCACAAGATACAGGAAAATTGAAGCCAATAAAGAGTGTTATCTCATTGGGGCGCCAACTCTATATCTTCATCTATGGTCACACCATCTCTCTCGACATGTTTAGAGAGTCAACAAGGGACTTGGACTCTCATTAGCTTATTCGACCATGTGTGACTAGATTCGCTACAGTGTTTCTATCTTTAGAGAACATCTTAGAGAAGAAGAATCAGTTGAGGGGTCTATTCGCATCTGCAAAGTGTGCTGCAACAAAGTTGGTCAGTAGTGTCGGGGGAAAGCAGGTAAAACTATTGCATCTTTATTCATTTCATTTAAAATATAAGTTTTGAAAGTTGCCTTTCATAGTATTTTCTTAATAATTTATTTTGCATATGATAGGCTGCAATGATAGTGATTAGCGCTAGATTTTGGGCAAATATCGAGCTGATTGTTGGTATATTCACACCATTTGTGAAAGTTTTAAGAAGAGTCGACGGGAATACACCATCCATGGGGTGGTTATATGGGGATATCAAAAACGTTAGGGCAGAGGTTATTGTTCTCGATCACCAAGAGAACAAATATATTCCTATATGGAAGTTGATTGATAACAGATGGGAGAAGAAGATGAGCAGCCCTCTGCACCTTGCAGGTTATTTCTTAAACCCAAATTTTTATTATTTTTGTCGAGTGGAGATAGAATAGCCCTCTGCACTTTACAGGTTATTACTTAAACTCATATTTTTATTATTCTTGTCGAGTGAAGATTGAGGCTGACGGAAGGTTTAAAAGTGATTTTGTTGAGTGTCTCTCAATGATATATAGGAAAGATCCTTCTACACAGGATCACATCAGTGCTGAGCTTGATGTTTACCAATACCAACAATGGCTATTTGATAAAGAGATAGCAAAGAGACAGCTACAAAATTCCAACTTAAATCTAGATACATTTTAATATAAATATTTATTAATAATAATAATGTATTTATGTATAATAAATTAATAATTAATACATTGTGTTGTCATTTTAATTTTCACGATGCATTGGTGGAGGCTTAACGGTGTTGATACGTCGTACCTTAAAATTATGGCTATGAAAATTTTAAATCTGACTACTTCATCTTCTGGTTGTGAGAGGACCTGGAGCACCTTCGAGATGGTAAGCATTAATTTAGTTATTTAATTAAACATTAATATCTTATTATATGATTGTATGCATTATTTAAAATTTTTTTGAAATTTTGTAGATACATTTTAAAAAGAAAAATAAACTTGATAACAAAAAATTGAACGATTAAGTATTTGTAAAGTTCAATGCTTTGCTGATGTCGAAATATACAGAGACATCTCGAGATCCAATGGCAGCTAAGAATGTAGATTCTAGAATGGTACAAGAGTGGATGGTGAATGTTGATCCTGAGGAGGATGAAAATGAAGATGGCGATAATGAAGTCTTTCCTGAAGATGGGCTGACATGGGCACAAATTGACAATATAGTCGACGTTAATCATGATGAAAGGAGGCATCAAAGACTAGCTACAAGCAAAGAAGTGATAATTAAATATCAAAGAAGGGGAGAGAGAAAAGTATCTGAGATGGACGAGTGAGATCTAAAGGGTTCATCAGATGAAAATCATATTTTATCTACCCTGCCGACTATAGATGAGTCTTTAAGTGATGAAAAATGCGGTATGTTTGAAATTTGATTTTTGTAATTTTGATCTTAAAATCGCTAGTTCTACAAATTTTCATCTTTAAATTGTTGTACGTTAAATGTTACATATAGCTTTTAATATTTAAAAGTTTAATATGTTGTAGAATAGGTAATACTGTGACATGTACAAAAAACAATATTTAATTACATATATAATTAATTAAATATTAAAATCCGATATATGAAATATCCCCCGATATATAAAAAACCGACGTGCCCCCGACATCTGACATCTGCAACATTGTGTCTAACTAAGAATAACTCAATTAGCTGATTAATAAAGTTATCACCAACGACCAAGACATCTAATCCAACAAACCAGTATGATCGAAATATCATTTACTAACAAATATACATATGATCACTCGTGGTGATCATGAATCGTTGTTCGTGAATGTCCGACCTCACCTAAGGAATTTCAACCACTTTTATGTTCAAACTAGTTTCCTTTCCTGGATGGCAGTCATAACTGTTGCCATTTCAAACATACATTTCATGATGGTGGTGTTCTTGTCCAAACTCACTGGAGAGCTTTTTTTTCTCGAACATGACTATTCCTCTGATTTTGAAATATCCAACTCAATTATACTTAACATACATGGAAATCGAATGCTCAAATCATTGGCATTCAAAACCTGATGGTATCTATACGGATAATTTATGATTAAACCTTATATAATATCATGCCAAAGGTTTTTTTTAGCAACAAACACATTAAAAGTATCTATACAGATAATTTCATTTCAAAAAAATCTAAACTAAAATCACTATTTAAAAATTTATATTAGCAAGCTGTATCAATAAGTTAATTGTAACATTGTTTAACTCATACAAGAGGTAGAGTACTAAATAATAGCAGAAAGGATAAAGACACAAAAAAAATTGAATCAACAATCATCACTATGGTGAATTATCACAACAATTTGCACATTTTTTGTCGAATCCACCCAATATCCGACCACAACAGGCCGACTAAATCAGGACCTCAAAGGGCCGACTAAATCAGGACCTCAAAGGGCCGACTAAATCAGGACCTCAAAGGGCCGACTAAATCAGGACCTCAAAGGGCCGACTAAATCAGGACCTCAAAGGGCCGACTAAATCAGGACCTCAAAGGGCCGACTAAATCCGGACCTCAAAGGGCCGACTAAATCCGGACCTCAAAGGGCCGACTAAATCCGGACCTCAAAGGGCCGACTAAATCAGGACCTCAAAGGGCGGACAAAATCAGGACCTCAAAGGGCGGACAAAATCAGGACCTCAAAGGGCGGACAAAGCTCTCCCAACCAGTATTTAACGTAGTTGCATGCCCAAGGCTCGAATCAAGACCTATGGTTAAGCCAGGCCAACCCCGTGCAATCTGACTAAGGGCTGGTTGGTAACTATTTGCACTAATTGAATCATCAGACAGGTTGATAATTGATTTTGAACTTTGAACCTAATATTAAAATAATCATGTCAATATTAGGGTAAAAATGGAATCAAAACCTAACCCCTTAATGTATTCGCACTACTCTACACTCACAACAAAAGCATAAATTATTACAAGGCAATGTTTTATTAATTTGTTTTCATCAAAATTTATTATATATAATTATAGAGACAAATCAAGCAGCCCATCCTTTTTTGGGCGAGGGGAAGAAACTGCAGGAAATTATGAGAAACTTTAATATAATATGAGATGAGTGAGACAGTTTTGGACGATTATATTTGGATCTTGACATTTTTATCATGCAAAGAAGTGACGTTTTAACCAACGGGATCAATTATTTAAAGGCAAGGAGGGTATATGAAATGGAAATTCCGGGTGAGAATAACTCGTCAACTAGTGACGAAAGAATAATGGAGGGACGGAGTACAGTTTCAAAATTAAATAAAAATCTTACTATTGATGATAGTAATAAGTAAACCATACCGATGGTTCCCAGTCGTCGCCCTCCAAATCAATTTACTCATGGGGGCTTGATTTTCAAATCACAACGAAAACTTTAACCTAATTGCAAGCATTAAAAAAAACAAGCCCTTTGAAAAGGCTAATAAACAGAACTAAAGCTGCTTTAGGCTCTGTTTGAGATTCAGTTGCTGAGTTACAAAAGATTTAGCATGAAATTAATGAAAATAATGGTTAGACTTAGAAATGATCTGCTAAACAGAAGAAATGGGCCCAAAAAAATGAAATTAATAGGAAGTAAATTTCTATAAAATTCAATTCAATAATTTTAAGACACATGCAAGACAAACTGACCAGAACAGAACAAGTAGAAGTTCAGGGGCAAGAGCACAAATTTAAGTAAACATAATAACCTATGAAATGAAACGAATAGAAGTATAGACGAGGATAATACCCAGTTGATCTACTTGAAATCTCATGCTCTATACATTCTTGTTTCGGCAACTAAATAATCTCATCATCCAATTTCTGTCTGATTCTTTGATCTTCCTCCCATCAACTTATTCACAAGCTCAAGCACCCTTGAATTGCAACCAAACATGGACAGACTCTTCCTCTTCTCAATTTGCACATCAGCATCGCTGTCACAAAAGACCGAGATTGAATGTTCTGCTTCATTCTTCTTAACCTCTCCACAATAAGGGAGGTGGATGTTAAGTGCTTAAAACAACTTACTGAAAACTTATGTTTACATCCGGATTGAATGAGTGATGAGGGTGATTCTCAGAGAATCAGTAATACGGGATGGTAGGAGGTGGAGGTGATGCATAGGATACTCCAATTACAGGGGGCAATGGGCCTTCATATATTGGTGGAGGAGTTTCGCATGGAAGCGGGGGTGCTGGTGGCAGCTGTGGCAATGGAGAAGGCGGAGGAGGGAATTCATAGTGGTATGGGGGTGGTGGCGATGGAGGAGGCGGTGGTGGGGATGGCGAAGGAGGCGGCGGTGGGGATGAAGAAGGAGGCGGTGGGGATTCATGGTCGTAAGCTGGTGGTGATGGCAAAGGCGGCGGTGGGGATTCATATTGGTGAGGGGGAGTTGGTGATGGAGAAGGTGAGGGCGGGGATTCATGGTGGTGCGGTGGGGATGGAGAAGGTGGTGGTGGGGATTCGAAGTGGTAAGGTGGTGGTGGTGATGGAGCAGGAGGGGGAGGGGATTCGTGGTGATAAGGTGGCGGGAACCACGAAGGTGGCGGGGGAAAGGAGTATGATGGAGAAGGTGGTGGAGGCAATGGTGATAGTGGGGGTGAATGTGGAGGCTCTATACATGTAGGGGGAGGCAGAGGTGATGGTTCTACCCAAGGAGGTGGAGGTGAATTGGGTAGGAGAGGGGGCGGCGTGTAGTGATGAATTGGCGGTGGTGGAGAACCAGGTGGCGGTGGTGGTGAATGTGGAGGTGGTGGGGAATGTGGAGGTGGTGGGGAATGTGTAGGTGGTGGAGGAGATGGATATACTGGTGGAGAAGAATGTGGGCTGGGAAGGGGTGGGGGTGAATTGAGAGGTGGGGGTGGAGAATGGATGCAGTAGGGTGGAGTTGGTTGCTCGGGTGATGGTGATGGTGGAGGTGGGGAAGGAGACGGTAGCGGAGGGGGTGGAGGGGGAGAGGAAGGAGACGGTGGAGGTGGCGATGGTGGAGGTGGAGATGGAAGCGACGGAGATGGAGGAGGTAGGGATGGAGGTGGTGGTGACAGAGATGGTGGCGGGGGGGATGGGGGAGGTGGTGATGGGGATGGAGGTGGTGGTGATGGAGGTGGCGGTGATGGGGATGGAGGTGGAGGTGATGGAGGTGGCGGTGGTGGAGATGGAGGAGGTGGTGAGGGAGGCGGCGGTGATGAGGATGGTGGTGGTGGGGATGGAGGTGGGGGTGATGGGGATGGAGGTGGGGGTGATGGAGGTGGCGGCGGTGGCGATGGAGGAGGAGGTGAGGGAGGCGGTGGTGATGGAGATGGTGGTGGTGGTGATGGAGGCGGGGGTGAAGACAATGGAATAGGTGAAGGGGGTGGTGGAGGCGGCGGAGATGATGGAGGGGGAGAAGATATGGGTGGGCGTGATGATGGAGGCAGAGAGGGCACTGGTGTTGGGGGAGAAAATACAGGAGTTGGTGGTGGTGAGAATGTGGGTGAAGGCGGTGACAAGGGTGAAGGAGATGGGACTGGTGGGACGAACGGAGCACAGTGGAAAGAGCTGCAGCGCACTGGGTGTTGCTGGAAAGCAGCACATTGAGCTGGCGGCCGCTGTGCTGGACGCCCAGGCAGGCAGTTAATCTGGTCGTCAAATGATGGTACTCTGAAACACGCCGGTGGCTCGCCAGTGAAGAAATTGTATGAATAGGTGAAGTTCTGAAGGCGTGGGAGCTGGCAGATCGATGGCGGGATCTGCCCAGAGAGTAGATTGTGCGCTACATCGAGCTGCTCAAGGCTCCGCATGCTGCCGATCTCATTCGGAAGCGGGCCTAGAAGCTCATTAAAGCTCACATCCAGTACGGTGAGTTCCTTTAGGAGGCCGATCTCCTTGGGGAAACAAGATCTGAGACCATTATTCAGGAGGATAATCTCATTTAGGGTTTTTGACATGTTGCCAATGCTCGCCGGCAGGCACCCGCGGAAGCGATTGTTTGCAAGAACAATAACAGAGACCGGTGAATTCCCAATGTTGTTCGGGATATCGAATCGGAATCGGTTGCTGTTTATGAAGATGGCGTCGAGATCCTTGTCGAAGAGCTCCGGCGGCACCGTACCTTCAAACTCATTGAACCGGAGATCCAGATATTTAAGAGATGGGAGACGTAGCACGACGTCGGGGAACTTCCCGGCGAAACGGTTGTTACTGACATCGAGCTCGAAGAGGAGGCGGAGGTGGTCAAAGCGATGTGGAATGGTACCGCAAAACCTGTTGGAGTTGATGTGGAAAAGAGCAAGATCGGTGAGAAGCCCTAGCTCCTCCGGAAGGTATCCGGCGATGTCGGCGTGGTTTAGATCGATACCAGCGACGACGATAACGCTATGGTTAAAAGGAAGTGGCGCGCAGAAAATGCCTTTGTAGTCACAGACGCCGGATCCGACCCATGTCCCGGTCACATTCAAAGGATCAGAGACGATCGCCTGCTTCCAAGCCTGAAGCGCGATGTAAGCATCCCGGAGTTGCGCATTGGGAAAGAACAGCGATGGGTCTACGACGATCCTTTCTCCTCGATCCCCAAACTCATCTCGGTAGTAAAGGAGCTGCCGTCGCCGGATGTCCCCCGCCTCAGCCTCACTCAGCCCCTGGCTGGAGAATCTGGCGGATGCTCCAGCGGCGGCGAGGAAGAGGAGATGAGAAAGAAGCAGTAGTGTGCCACCACTCTTCATCTCATCCTTTGGCTGCGGGGAGAGCTTGAGGAGAGAGAAAAAGGACTAGGGTTTTCTTTTCTTTTTTTGTGAGGAGCGGCGGGGGTGATAAAAGATAGAGATAGAAAGAGAACTATATATCAGATACAGCTAATTCACAGCTAAGAGGATTGAAATGTATGCAGTCCTCTCTCGTTCCGGTCTAGTAGCTTAAACGGAAGATTTGGGGGGGAAAGCATATAATTTGGGGCCATATTTTGTCTGCTGATTTTAAAATTTGTAACGCGTTGTAATAATCCACGGTGTGCAGTCAAGCTGGCACCGTGGCGGCCCAGTTGTCGGCCAATGAGTGAGCGAGTTGGGTGCCAGCGAGGAGCGGGAGGTGGGGGAGAAAGGATGACCGTCGGTAAGAATACCGGAAACAAAGTCCAAATTATAATGCACCATAGCACGACGAATTTATCAATTAGAAGTAATCTGGGGCCAATGGGGCGACCAATACGCCGGCACCGGAGATTTTTCTAAATATAAGAAAAATATTATAGTAGCCGCACCGCAAATCAATATTCCAAGGTTGTCGTTAATTACAGCCAACCCACTAGGGTGTGCAAAAATTAGGGGTGAAAATAGGTCAGAGGGTCTATCAGGGGCCTATGGTCTGGCCTGCCATCGGCCTGGGCTGCCCTGGTCTATTTTCTATTTATCATAAAAATAGATTTATAATTGATCTTGTTTTTAAAACAGACTCAGACCTCCATTATTAAAATCTAGTCTGTAAGCATGCAGGCCGGCCTATATTATTTTAAATAATATATAATATAATTTTATTATATAAATTTAAATATTATTCAAATATAAATTAATTATATATATCTAATTACTAATCATATTAAGAAAGACTTTTAAAAATGAATTATTAAATAGATTTAAGTAGACATACATGTCATGTCATGCCTACCGATTTTACAAAATAGGTCATGCCTACATTTTGACCTACATCAAGCTAATAGGTCAGGCTCAGGCTCAAAAATACTAATGTAGGTCGGGCTTGTTTTCCATAAAGTCTAGTCTGGCCTGGTCTATTTCCACCCCTAGCAAAAATACAAGAAGAACGGAAAATTGGATTGAAATCGAATCAATCTGATGGCTCAGGTACGGTTCCTAAAAAAAATAGAACCAGTGTTTTGATCCGGTTCTTGGTTCCGAAAGTCAGGTATCTAAGAACCGGCCCGAATCGAATCTATAGGGTTATTTCTTAAATATTGATAGGGTCCCCATAAAATTTCCGAACTAATCCAGACCAAGTACAAAAGAGCCTAACCAGACCAGCGACATGTCGAGATCTGCGAGCACTCGAGTAGACCGGGAGGGCGTGTCGGCCCCGCACCAAAGCGTGCATGACCGCGCCCAACGCAGGCAGCACGTGCTCGACTTGCGCAGCGCGAAGGGTCGCGCCCCCGCGGCTGCCGGCGGGTTGCGCACCGTCAGCGGCCCTCACGGCCGCCAGCGAGCCCTAATCACCCCTTCATTGTCGGCCACCGCCTCCGGGCACCCTCCCCGGGCCGCCCTGCGTAGGTGTCGCGTCAGCGCAACACCGGTGGTCCTCACGGCCGTCGACGAGCCTCGATCGCCTCCTTCGCTGTCGGTCGCCGGCGAGCCACGATCACCTCATTCGTTGTCGGTCGCCGCCTCCGGGCACCCTGCCCGAGCCGCCCGAACTGTCCGGGGGGGAGGGAGGGCACTTCCGTCATTTGGTTAGTTTTGATGATCCGCGTGATCGAAACGAAACGACGTCATTCGTCAGCACAAATCAATCTCTGGTGCAATTACTGACGCGCCCCTTCAGAAAACTATAAATAGGTCATCAGACCTTCATTTCAAGCCAAGCAACTCAGAGACAAGAGAGAACTCCATGGTTTTCTAGCGAGATCGTGGACTTAGGTTGATTCTCCGATCAGGAATTCGCTCCGCTCTTCCTCTTGCGCTACGGGTTTCTCACGACTCAAGTGACATCAACCGCCTCCGCGAGAGCGCTCCCATCTAGGCTCCGCATCCACGAGAGCGCACCCTCATGAAGCCCCGTGGACTTATAAGATTTTCCTGCCGGAACGCTCCCACTAAGGTTCCGTGAGCTCGACATCATCTCAAGGTCGGAGCGCTTCCATCGAGGCTCCGAGGATTTAGTCATTTTTCCTCTTTTTGTGTACTTGTAATGGAGTAACGGCATGTCGCCCTCCGAGACCAAATCAATTTATGTAACACTCCAAGAAGCTAGTGAATTTTGGCTCGGCATAGTTCCAGCCACGTGATTTTTCACGTTTCCACATCAAAAACATCTCTTGTCCATTGTTGCGGTTTCTTTAACTAATTGTGTGCCCGACTCGACTCCAACCTAAAGCAGTTCAATTCGTCGGACTTGGTAAAAGGACGGGTGACCTGCAACAGTTTGGCGTCATCTATGAGACAGTGTTCCCAGAAGCTCTAACAAAGCTCAACATTCCTCCAACTAGTAGCAATGACAAGGAGTGTGCGCACCGCCAAAGGCACGACCCCCGAAGAGCACCCCGAAATGAGCATGTCCGACTCGCCCACAGGTAACGCTCTGCTACCCAATGAAACGGTCGTTGCTTTCATTCCCACCAATGCGGTAGAAGAGCGAGTCCGGCCAATGGAGGAATGCCAGACCAAAATGTCCGCCCTCTTATAAAGGATGGAAATATCCAACCATCCCCGCTCGGGAAACGTGTGCAGAGCGCATGGGAACGTCCCTCATCAAGACGCGACTCACCCAGAAGACTCCCCTGCAGAGGAACTCTCGGACGAGGCGAGCTCTATGTAGGTCGTGCGGAGGCCGAAGCCACGAGTCGGTGCTCAGCCTAACCCTCGGTTGTTAGAGATAGACGCCCGACCAGGCAACTACGGACTCACCCACCAAGAGGTTAGAGACATGATCGAGGAAGGATACTCCTAGGAACGGCGCCGCCCCGCGAACGCACGGGGCCCCTTCCACCATGGGTCCCCGCTCGCTCCGTAATTTATGGCACATCCCGTCCCATAAGGATTCAAGCTACCGCATTTTGAGGCCTTTGATGGGGTAGAGGGCCCCCTAGAGCATGTGAATCACTTCGAGACAATTATGCGCCTCTTTAGCGTGCTGGATCAGTTGTTGTGTCAAGTGTTCCCTACAACTCTGAAGGGACAAGCACGCATATGGTTCCACTCCCTGTAAGAGGGGGTAATTTACAACTCCGGGGAGGTCGCCTGCCTCTTTGTTGACCAGTTCATAGCCAACCGACGGATTGTCAAAGACCCCTTGCACCTCTCTGGCATCCGCCAGAGCGAGGGATAATTGCTTAGGGATTTCTTCTGTCATTGCACCACCAAAGCATGACAAATCCCCGGAGTCGACTCGGAGCTTCGTTGCGGTGTTTTCCTTAAAGGACTCCGCCCGAGAGGATTATATTATACTCTAATGAGGAAAATGGTCCCCAGCTACTGAAAGAAAAGGTAAACCTCTGATACCAATTGAAAGAATAGATAGATCTTAAATTTGCACTAGAGATAAATATATAAGGAGAAAAGAAATCACAGCACATAAAATAAAGAGAAGCACAATCAGACAACACAAGGAGTTTATAGTGGTTCCCCTAACTCTTGGGTACATCCACTCTTCTATCACCCTGGTAGGAATCCACTATCAGGTTTTTGATCAGATGAATGCCACCACAAGATCTATTTACAGGGAGATCTCACAACTCTTTGAGCTTTTGATCAGGTGCCCAAAAACCAACACACAGGTTTTTGATCAGGTGTCCTGCCACCAAGAGTTTACTTTTGAAGGGAGTAAAAACATTGTACACAGGAAAGGGAAAAGAAATGATGTTGTCTTCTCTGTCTCAAATCACTGAGAGAAGACTAATGGATGTTGATGATGTCAAAGCTCCCCCTGAGATGTTGAATGGTTCAGGAAAGAAGGAAGCTTTGCTTCAGGGTGTAGGCCTTTAGAGTGATGTTGCTCTTCAAAAGCTTCTTGAACTGATTTTTAGTAGTTGTCCCTTGGAAGCCTGAAGCAAATGATGAAGAACTTTGTGTCTATGAGAGTTGTGTTGTTCTTCACTGATTCACTGATTTGTTGTTGTTGTTTTTCTTTCTTCTTTCTCACTGCTTCATCTTCTTCATCTTCTGTACTGCATAAATATCTCTATATATTGTCTAAACATAATTCAAACATTTGAATTTACTTTGTCTGCAATGGCTGAATCATTCCCGAGAATAGTAATTCTTTTGGGAATCAATTAACATTAAATTATGATTTAATCTGTAATTAATGCAGCCTCCAAATGGTTATATTCATAAGAATATATAGCATTAAATCTGATGGTTGTAATCGCTTTTAATTAAGCCTTAATTAATTCTGCCAGCTGTAAAACATCTGCCTGGAAACTGCACAGAATTCGTCGATCTGGGCTCGCAGATCGTTGAGCTCAGTTTCCATTTCGTCGAACTGAGAATCTGTCTTGAGTTCAGCGATCGTCGACCCGAGCTCGGAGTTCGTCGAGCTCTGCTGGAATTCGTCGAGTTGAACTTCTTGCTTGAGATCAGAGTTCATCGACCTGAACTCAGAGAAGGAACTCTGAGTTTGTCGACCTGAGTTCCACGTTCGTCGAACTGAGTTCTTGACTTTGTCACAACTGCATTTCTTGGAATTCTTTTAGCAGTTCTGGAGAGTCCTTCTGAGACAAATCTGGAAATAAATCTATGACTTATGACTATACATTTTGGGTCAATCCAATACATCATAATAGTGATCCTTGCCCAAATCAGACCTAGGGTTCCAACAATCTCCCCTTATTTGGGTGAGTACACTATTTACACAAAAACAAATAAAATACAAAACAAAATAATCTGTCGGAATTATAAATTTTTCAGTAGATGTGTAAGGGTGCTTTGAGAAATAAAATAAAAAAAAAGCTATCGTTCCATCCTTCCAAGCAATTTCCCCCTATAAATAGAATAAACAGTCTCCCCCTACTGCTGTAGCCTTCTAAACAAGCTCCCCCTATACAGCTACTAATGTATCATCTGTATTGGCTGAGACTATAGCTTTTGGTTACTATCGAATAACATTGTTTCTCTGTGGTAAGATAGGTCTTTTTCTGAAAAGAGAGGTTAGGAGTTCTGGACCCAGATTACCTTGGGTCCTGTTTCTCTTTTATAATAATTAGAAATAAAAGAACACTCGGGTTGATTTTTATAACCTAACGGATGAAATTTCCTAGAAGGGATGAACCACTGGGTAAAAGGATTTGTAAAATTTTGAGTTTGATTATAATTTTGAAGAGAATAAAAATTTCTTTTCTAAAATTTTGAGTTCGACGAATTAAGGTAATTTCGTCGAACTGAGTTCGACGAATGGTAGTGGTTTCGTCGATCTCTGCTCAGAGAGTAATAGAAATTGTTTTCTCTGTTCCACTTTCATTGACCTCTGTTCGACGAATCATATTGATTTCATCGAGCATAAATTCCTGACCAGTTAAGATCAAAATCTCTGTTCATAGTTCGTCGAGCTTCGTTCGACGAATGATGTTGTTTTCGTCAAGCTTGGTTTGACGAATTATATTGAACAAAAATTTTCTGAAGATTTTTAGTTTGATTTGGTAAAACTTCAGTTATTTTGTCTAAATCTATTAACTTTTCTTTGTCTTTAACTGATTCTAATGAAGTTATTTGTTCAGAAATTTTTTAAAATCTTCTTTGAGTTTTATGTTTTCAGAAGATAAATTATTTACTTTCTCTCTGAGAAGTTTTATTTCATTCGCAGATTGAATTAAATCTTTACATAGGATTTTAAAATCTTCTTTAAAATGTTCTGAAGAGAAATCAAATGAAGAGATTACCTAATCATCTTCTTATTCACATTTTGATTCTTCATCAGAGTCTGATTCTTCATCGGGGTTGCTACAAGAGGCATTTATTGCCATTAGGCAAAATTCTCTTGCTCTAGACTCTTCTTCATCTTCAGTTGTATATAATGAAGCTTCAGAGTCACTTCAAGTTTCAGCTTCAATTTTTTTTAGCTGATCCAACAACCATTGTTGTGAGGGAGTCTCAAATATCCTTTGTTGAAGAGCATTCAGCAACTTCCTGAAAAATGTCATTGGACATTGATTGTGCAAGAATGTTCATTACTTGTGCATCAATAATCTTTAGTCTTTTTTGTGCTTATGTCCATTGAAGTGATGGAACAAAGTTGATGCTTGTTGTTTTTAATGGTTGATAAGTACCTGTCAAAATGGAATTGTGGATGGTTTCATTAATAGAGTTCATAAAAAGCATAATCCTTGTCTTTCATAGTGCAAGCTTGTCTAGATTGCATATAAGAGGTCTGGTGCTTGAAAACTCTTTATTTTGTGTAATGATAAACTCTTAAGAAATATAAGATCTATCAGATCGGTTTAGTTCAGGTGTTAGCATGTGCAATCAAATAAACACCCATCTGATACCAATTGAAAGAAAAGGTAAACCTCTGATACCAATTGAAAGAATAGATAGATCTTAAATTTATACTAGAGATAAATATATAAGGAGAAAAGAAATCACAACATATAAAATGAAAAGAAGCACAAACAGACAACATAAGGAGTTTATAGTGGTTTCCCTAACTCTTGGGTACATCCACTCTTCTACCACTCTGGTAGGAATCCACTATCAGGTTTTTGATCAAATGGCTGCCACGATAAGTTCTATTTACAGGGAGATCTCACAACCATTTGAGCTTTTGATCGGGTGCCCAAAAACCAACACATAGGTTTTTGATCAAGTGCCCTGACACCAAGAGTTTACTTTTGAAGGGAGTAAAAACCAGACAACATAAGGAGATCTCACAACTCTTTGAGCTTTTGATCAGGTGCCCAAAAACCAACACACAGGTTTTTGATCAGGTGCCCTGCCACCAAGAGTTTACTTTTGAAGGGAGTAAAAACCGTATACACAGGAAAGGGAAAAGAAATGATGGTGTCTTCTCTGTCTCAAATCACTGAGAGAAGACTAGTGGATGTTGATGATGTCAAAGCTCCCCCTGAGATGTTGAATGGTTCAGGAAAGAAGGAAGCTTTGCTTCAGGGTGTAGGCCTTCAGAGTGATGTTGCTCTTCAAAAGCTTCTTGGACTGATTTTTAGTAGTTGTCCCTTGGAAGCCTGAAGCAAATGATGAAGAACTCTGTGTGTATGAGAGCTGTGTTGTTTTTCGCTGATTCACTGATTTGTTGTTGTTGTTTTTCTTTCTTCTCTCTCACTGCTTCATCTTCTTCATCTTCTGTACTGCATAAATATCTCTATATATTGTCTAATCATAATTCAAACATTTGAATTTACTTTGTCTGCAATAGCTGAATCATTCCCGAGAATAGTAATTCTTTTGGGAATCAATTAGCATTAAATTCTGATTTAATCTGTAATTAATGCAGCCTCCAAACGGTTATATTCATAAGAATATATAGCATTAAATCTGATAGTTGTAATCGCCTTTAATTAAGCCTTAATTAATTCTGCCAGCTGTAAAACATCTGCCTGGAAACTGCACAGAATTCGTCGATCTGGGCTCGCAGATCGTTGAGCTCAGTTTCCATTTCATCGAACTGAGAATTTGCCTTGAGTTCAGCGATCGTCGACCCGAGCTCGGAGTTCGTCGAGCTCTGCTGGAATTCGTCGAGTTGAACTTCTTGCTTGAGATCAGAGTTCGTCGACCTGAACTCAGAGAAGGAACTCTGAGTTTGTCGACCTGAGTTCGACGTTCATCGAACTTAGTTCTTGACTTTGTCACAATTGCATTTCTTGGAATTCTTTCAGCAATTCTGGAGAGTCCTTCTGAGGCAAATCTGGAAATAAATATATGACTCATGACTATACATTTTGGGTAAATCTAATACATCCTAATAGTGATCATTGCCCAAATCAGAACTAGTGTTCCAACAATCTCCCCTTATTTGGATGAGTACATTATTTACACAAAAACAAAACAAAATAATCTATCGGAATTATAAATTTTTCAGCAGATGTGCATGGGTGCTTTGAGAAATAAAATAAAAAAAATAAAGCTATTGTTCCATCCTTCCAAGCAATTTCCCCTTATAAATAGAATAAACAGTTTTTCCCTACTGTTGTAGCCTTCTAAACAATCTCCCCATATACAGCTACTATTGTATCCTTTGTATTGGCTGAGAGTATAGCTTTTGGTTACTATCGAATACCACTGTTTCTCTGTGGTAAGATAGGACTTTTTCTGAAAAGAGAGGTTAGGAGTTCTGGACCCAGATTATCTTGGGTCATGGTTCTCTTTTATAATAATTAGAAATAAAAGAATACTAAGGTTGATTTTTATAACCTAGTGGATGAAATTTCCTAGAAGGGATGAACCACTGGGTAAAAGGATTTGTAAAATTTTGAGTTTGATTATAATTTTGAAGAGAATAAAAATTTCTTTTCTGAAATTTTGAGTTCGACGAATTAAGGTAATTTCGTCGAACTGAGTTCGACGAATGGTAGTGGTTTCGTCGATCTCTGCTCAGAGAATAATAGAAATTGTTTTCTCTGTTCCACTTTCGTCGACCTCTGTTCGACGAATCATATTTATTTTGTCGAGCATAAATTCCTGACTAGTTAAGATCAAAATCTTTGTTCATAGTTCGTCGAGCATCGTTCGACGAATGATGTTGTTTTCGTCGAGCTTGGTTCGACAAATTATATTGAACAAAAATTTCTGAAGATTTTTAGTTTGTTTTGTTAAAACTTTAGTTATTTTGTCTAAATCTATTAACTTTGCTTTGTTTTTAATTGATTCTAATGAGGTTATTTGTTCAGAAATATTTTTTAAATCTTCTTTGAGTTTTATGTTTTCAGAAGATAAATTATTTACTTTCTCTCTGAGAAGTTTTATTTCCTTCCCATATTGAATTAAATCTTTACATAGGATTTTAAAATCTTCTTTAAAATGTTCTGAAGAGAAATCAAAGGAAGAGATTACCTAATCCTCTTCTGATTCACATTTTGATTCTTCATCAGAGTCTGATTTTTCATCGGGGTTGCTACAAGAGGCATTTATTGTCATTAGGCAAAATTCTCTTGCTCTACTCTCTTCTTCATCTTCAGTTGTATATGATGAAGCTTCAGAGTCACTTCAGTTTCAGCTTCAATATTTTTTTCTTTAGCTGATCCAACAACCATTGTTGTGAGGGAGTCTCAAATATCTTTTGTTAAAAAGCATTCAGCAACTTCCTGAAAAATGTCATCAGACATTGATTGTGCAAGAATGTTCATTGCTTGTGCATCAACAATCTTTAGTCTTTTCTGTGCTTTTGTCCATTGAAGTGATGGAACAGAGTTGATGCTTGTTGTTTCCAATGGTTGATAAGGACCTGTCAAAATGGAATTGTGGATGGTTTCATCAATAGAGTTCATAAAAAGCATAATCCTTGCCTTTCATAGTGCAAGCTTGTCTAGATTGCACATAGGAGGTCTGGTGCTTGAAAACTCTTCATTTTGTGCAATGATAAACTCTTAAGAAATATAAGATCTATCAGATCAGTTTGGTTCAGGAGTTAGCCTGTACAACCAAATAAACACCCATCTGATACCAATTGAAAGAAAAGGTAAACCTCTGATACCAATTGAAAGAATAGATAGATCTTAAATTTACACTAGAGATAAATATATAAGGAGAAAAGAAATCACAACATATAAAATAAAGAGAAGCGCAAACAGACAACACAAGGAGTTTATAGTGGTTTCCCTAACTCTTGGGTACATCCACTCTTCTACCACCCTGGTAGGAATCCACTATCAGGTTTTTGATCAAATGACTGCCACCACAAGTTCTATTTACAGGGAGATCTCACAACCATTTGAGCTTTTGATCAGGTGTCCAAAAACCAACACATAGGTTTTTGATCAGGTGCCCTGACACCAAAAGTTTACTTTTGAAGGCAGTAAAAACCTTGTACACAGGAAAGTGAAAAGAAATGATGTTGTCTTCTCCATCTCAAATCACTGAGAGAAGACTAGTGGATGTTGATGATGTCAAAGCTCCCCTTGAGATGTTGAATGGTTCAGGAAAGAAGGAAGCTTTGCTTCAGGGTGTAGGCCTTCAGAGTGATGTTGCTCTTTAGAAGCTTCTTGGACTGATTTTTAGTAGTTGTCCCTTGGAAGCCTGAAGCAAATAATGAAGAACTCTGTGTGTATGAGAGCTGTGTTGTTCTTAACTGATTCACTGATTTGTTGTTATTATTTTTCTTTCTTCTCTCTCACTGTTTCATCTTCTTCATCTTTTGTACTGCATAAATATCTCTATATATTGTCTGAACATAATTCAAACATTTGAATTTACTTTGTCTGCAATGGCTGAATCATTCCTGAGAATGATAATTGTTTTGGGAATCAATTAGCATTAAATCCTGGTTTAATCCATAATTAATGCAGCCACCAAACGACTATATTCATAAGAATATATAGCATTAAATCTGATAGTTGTAATCGCCTTTAATTAAGTCTTAATTAATTATGCCAGCTGTAAAACATCTGCCTGGAAACTGCACAGAATTCGCCGATCTGAGCTCGCAGATCGTCGAGCTCAGTTTCCATTTCATCGAGCTCAGTTTCCATGTAGATTCTGTAATCGAGAACGGATATAGGCATGATGTGTGAAGCTTACCCGAACAAGTTGGTCTGGATCGGTGATGTTGCATTGCATAAATGGTCGGAGAAGACTCTGTGCAATTGGTTGTTTTTCGGGTTTTCTACGCGGTAGATTGCAGCAGGGAGCATTGGGGACTAACCTCAAGGTACAGCCGGAAAACTGGGCAGATGTGTGATTCTGCTATCTTGGTGGCCTGGGAGCCAACTTGTACATAACTGGGTTATGTAATATTGTGCGTTCGATTCGCGGGCTACGGGGAAGCTTAACCCACGCCGATAACTTTAAGTGTTATGGCAAAGTGAGCAACGGGTTGAGTGGAATCGTTCCTGCTCTATGCAGTTCGGTGTTAGAGGCCTACCGAGGGCATAGAGGACGGGTCTTAGGCTGTCGATGTTCTCAAGTGACATGACTTCTGCCTAAAAGACTCAAATGCTCACGAGATATGTCGTTCAAGTGGCGGTGGTGAGACCGCGATTTTGATCGGGTTCACCGAGAATGTGCCCTGAGAGCACGAGGTGTGTGGTCGTGCGTGCCTACGCCTGTGATGTAGTGTTATTACTCTATAATGCTTGGTTATGCTAATACAGTGCAGGGAAGGAGCATCGCCGCCCCGAGTTTGGGGGCGGGATCGTTATAATTTGGTCTGCATAGCTGACCGTTGCCTTTGCTTGCCACCGTTGCGGTGGGTTGTTGCTTGCAGGTGCTGCAGGCCCAAGCGGTAAATAGCGGGCTAAAGCCCAAGTTGCTGAGCCGGCCCTCGAAGGCCTAATTATTGAGTGTTTATTTGCTTTATTCATGTGTGACCGGCCTACATGCCGAGGTTTGCAAAACATGTAATTTGAGTAAACAAATGTAAGGTCTTAAGGTCATCGTACTTGTATATTGTACTTCATTCTTGTTGGTTTGAGTAGTGGACATTCATGCTCGTGCTGGGTTCTTTAATTTGCAACTTTAAATTGCTTCCGCTAGAATCACTCTGTGTAGGACATTGGATATTAGTTGGATGGTTTCCATTGAGTAACCACCCGATCTGTCTGTGGTATATGACGTCGGGACCCGACCGGACCTACTGCTATATGCTATGCGACGGATATGGGGTGTTACAATTTGGTATCAAAGCGAGATTTCGATCCTCGGACCTATGGGTTATGGGCCCACCACAATTTGGTATCAGACTACTGGTTTTGGTCAGGCTTCAAATGAATTCGTGAACGAATTCTTTTTAAGGGGTGGTGAGCACATGTGTGTGTGTTATCGTTATAAAATCAAAAGAACCCATGAATGTGCATTTAGGAATGAAAATACACGTGTTTGAGGAACCTGCGTGTTCCTATAATTGCTTTTTGTAATTTTGTATGGTCGCTTAACAGTGTTTTGTACAACTATAGGTGACCAGAAGCGGTGCAGGGCCGTCAGAACGCCGAGTTTCTGAGGCTAGTAGTGCACCAAACGATGCTCCTGCAACACCTCCATCGGCTGAAACCATACGATTGGTGGCCGAAGCAGTGTTTGCCATGATCAACGAGCAACCTTCAAGGCAAATACAGCAGCCCGCTCCTGCGATGGAGCAGGTACCTCTTCAAGAGGCTGAGCAGAGAAGGGTGGAGTAGGTAGTGGTGGAGCCTCTGGTGCCTAGGAGAGCAACCGAGAGACAACTCAAACATGTTACGAGCTTTAATCCTCCTGTGTTCTCGGGGTTGGGAACCCCATCCCAAGCTGAAGATTGGCTCTCCCGAGTGAAGAGAGTATTGACAGCGACGGAGACGGAGGAGTGGCAGATGACCACTATAGCTACGTTCCATGTTGGATGGAGACGCTAGGCTGTGGTGGGAGGGTTTGGAGTTGCATCTCTTGAGAGGAAGACAACTTACCGACGTCTCGATGGAAGAGTTCTCGAGACTGTTCTTGTCAAGGTACCTCCCTTCGGCACAGAGGATAGCTTTGGAGAATGAGTTCCTGAAATTGGCGTAAGGAGAGAGTAGCGTGGATGAGTATCTCCACGAGTTTACTCGATTGGATCGGTACGCTAGTTCCACATTCGCGAACGAGGAGCGCAAGACAAACCAATTCTATGAAGGTTTGAGAGATGACTTAAGGCTACTGCTCTCGGGGCGTATGACGCAGGGCTTCTTGACCCTGGTCAACACGGCCCGTTCTTTGAAGAAGGATATGAAGAACGTGCAAGCGAAGAAAAGCTCTGGTGATAA
The DNA here is from genome assembly GCA_039583875.1 of Platanthera guangdongensis. Taxonomy (NCBI): domain Eukaryota; kingdom Viridiplantae; phylum Streptophyta; class Magnoliopsida; order Asparagales; family Orchidaceae; genus Platanthera; species Platanthera guangdongensis. Next base: position 185,879,773 of record CM077159.1, read on the forward strand.
GAGGTCGGAGTTCAAAGTGTCAAACTCCTCAAAGTCTGTGTTCCGGAAGTGGAACAAGAAAGCTAGGACTTCGGGTCCAGCCCCCTCTGCTGGTGCTTCTGGGGCGACTACGGGTCGGACCCCTGGCGCATGTTACAACTGTGGGAAGCCGGGGCATTATGCTCGTGAGTGCCGGGGTGGACGGCCAAAGTCTGAGTTGAGGCCGGGAGCAACTTATGAAGAGAAGGGCAAGGCAGTGTAGTCAACTGCGTCCCATTATGCTCCGGCTCAACCGAGAGTTTATAATCTGGGCCAGCAGGATGTCATTAAGCAAGCGGATGTGGTGACAGGTACGATTTAATTTATAGCAAGTCAATTTTTAAAATACTTGTTATGCGCGTGTTACCTTACCACTGCTTGTTTAGAATTTGTTTTGATTTGTGATAATCCGGTGAGAGCACTCTTTGATACGGGAGCTTCGCACTCCTTTTTGTCCAAAGGATTCATATCGTGCATCGGAGTACCTTCTTTGATGGTGAATGACAAACTGGATGTGTTATTGCTGAATGGGTGTTCGATGCGCGCGGATAGAATCTGTGGCGTTAAGATTCGTATTGGGAGTCAGGAGTTCAATTTACTAGCGTCGTTACTGCCGCTGGTAGAGTTCGACGTAATATTTGGCATGGACTGGCTCTCAGAGCAGCAAGCTCATATTGATTGCGGTCGCAAGGAAGTCAAGTTGGGAACAGGTCGTGAGACGACTTTTACAGGCTTGAAAGGGTTGAACAAGACGTTGATGTTTACTCTTCAGGTGGTGAAGGCGGTTCGTGCTGGAGCAGAACTGTTCTTTACGCTAGTGGAGGTTGCAAAGTCTAAGCCTATGTTGGACAGTATTTCAGTGGTAGCTGAGTACCCGAATGTGTTCCCTGCCAATCTTCCTGGAGCCCCGCCTCAATGGGAGATAGATTTCACGATTGAGCTAGTGTCAGGTGCGAAACCTGTGTCATGCTCTCCGTATCGGCTAGTGCCTAAGGAAATGGCGAAGCTGAAGGTTCAACTGCAAGAGTTGTTGGAGCAAGGGTATGTGCGTACAAGTTCGTCGCCTTGGAGCGCACCGGCCCTATTTGTTAAAAAGAATGACGGAAGCTTGAGACTTTGTATTGATTATCGGGAGTTGAACAAGCTAACGGGGAAGAACAAGTACCCGATCCCGAGGATTGACAATCTGTTCGATCAGTTAGTCGGGTCAACGGTGTACTCAAAGTTGGATCTCAAGTCTGGATATTATCAGCTGAGGATAAGAGAGAGTGATATCCCCAAAATAGCTTTTAGTACGAGATACGAGCATTACGAGTTTACGGTCATGTCGTTTGGGCTGACGAATGCGCCATCGGTGTTCATGTATTTGATGAACAGGACTTTCAGGGAGTACTTGGACCATTTTGTGATCGTCTTCATCGACGATATATTGGTGTACTTGCAATGTGAGGAGGATCACTTCAAACATCTACATTTGGTGTTCGGAGACGCTGAGGAAGAATCAATTGTACGCCAAGTTCTCCAAATGTGAGTTTTGCTTATCCTCAGTGGCGTTCCTTGGTCACATAGTCAGTGGAGAGGGCATTGCGGTGGATCCAACGAATATTATTGCGATACGAGAGTGGCATGTGCTTGCTACGGTAGAAGAAATCCGGAGTTTTTTGTGGCTTGCCGGTTATTACAGGCGCTTCGTGGAGAACTTCTCGCGGATAGCGTTACCCCTCACGACTTTGACGAGGAAAGAGCAGAAGTTCATTTGGACGCCGGAGTGCGCGCAGGCTTTTGAGGAGTTGAAGTGTCGGTTGACCACAGCGCCTGTGCTGAGTTTGCCGAGTGGGACAGAAGGTTTTGATATTTATAGCGAAGCTTCAGGCAGTGGTTTGGGTTGTATTCTACTGCAGCATGGAAGTGTCATAGCGTATGGCTCGAGACAGCTGAAAATGCACGAGAGGAATTATCCGGTCCATGACTTAGAGTTAGCGGCCGTGATTTTTGCCTTGAAGCTGTGGAGGCACTACCTATATGGAGTGAAGGTCGATATCTATACCGACCATAAAAGCTTGAAATACTTGTTGGATCAGAAGGATCTAAACATGCGACAGCGTAGATGGATGGAGTTCCTGGGGGACTACACATTCAAGATCCACTACGTGCCTGGTAAAGGTAATGCGGTTGCGGATGCGTTGAGTCGTAGATCCCCAGCTCATGCCAATTGGTTGTTGGTCCATGACGAGCGGTTGGTTCGGGAGTTGGAGGCGTTGGAGATCTCTTGCGTAGACAAGCAGTCGAGTGCTGAAGCGCTATTGACTGGACGGAAGTTCAGTATTACCTGTAACTGATCGGATTCGACAGGCTTTGGATGTGGATAGCAGCATGAAGCAGCTCATGATAGAGGCTTTGGATGAGTCAAATTCCCAATATGAGGTTGTGGATGAATTGCTTTGGAAAGACGGTCGTCTGTGCGTCCCAAATGTGGGCACTTTGCGGGTGGAATTGTTGTACAAGGCGCATCATACCAAGTACACGATTCACCCGGGGAGTACGAAGATGTATCGCGATGTGAAGAAATTGTTCTGGTGGGCAGTACTGAAGAAGGATTGGCACTGTACGTGGCGAAGTGTCAAACGTGCGCCTTAGTGAAGGCGGAATGCCAAAAGCCGGGAGGATTCTTGAAGTCCTTGCCTATTTTAGAGTGAAAGTTTGACGACATTACTATGGAACTTTGTGCACGGGCTGCCAAGGTCGCAAAAAGAGAACGACGTCATTTGGGTGGTCGTAGATCGTCTAACGAAGGTGTCACACTTCATTCCGCATATGAAGGATGATCCCGTGGAGAAACTGGCGAAGTTATATGTGGATAACATAGTACGGACTTCATGGTGTGCCCCGCAGCATCGTGAGTGACCGAGATGGGCGGTTCACGTCCAATGATTGGAGGATGTTGCAGCAGATGTTGGGAACAAAGCTAAGTTTTAGCACAACCTTTCATCCGCAGAAGGATGAGCAAACCGAGAGAGTCAATAGGACAATGGAAGACATGCTTCGCATGTGCGTCCTGGACTTTGGGAAGCAGTGGGAAGATCACCTATACTTGCTGGAGTTCGCGTACAACAATAGCTACCAGGCAAGCATACAAATGACGCCCTTCGAGGCCCTCTATGGTAGAAGATGTAGCACGTCATTGTCTTGGTTGGAAACGGGCGAGTCAAAGTTGTGCAAGCGACAAGAGGTGGAAGATGTTACTTCGTTGGTGCGAACCATTCGGGAGAGATTGCTAATAGCTCAGGACCGTCAGGCTAAGTACTATAATGCCAAGCACAGGAACGTGGAGTTTGTTGTTGGCGACTGGGTGTACTTGAAGATCAAGTCGTTCAAGGGTGTCTCGCGGGTGCAGCGATTGAAGAAGCTAAGCCTGAGGTACCTTGGACCATTTGAGGTTCGGGAGCGGATTGGCGAAGCAGCGTATCGGTTGAAGCTATCAGTGGAGCATAGTGGTTTACATGATGTATTCCATATATCGGTGCTACGGAAGGCGGTGCAAGAGCCTTCGCATGTGATCGCGGTGGATCAAGTGCCGGTGGATAATGGGTTGACGACGAAGGTAAAGCCCGTACAAATTGAGGACTCGGAAGTCAAGCGGCTACGCAACAAAGAGATCAGGACGGTCAAGGTCCGTTGGGACAACTGCGGTCGGGAGGAGCTCTCGTGGGAGCGAGAGCAGACCATGCTTGAGGAGTACCCGGAGTTGTTTCACCCAGGTACCGTTTAAGTTTTGTGTTTATCTTTCCTTTATGTAATTTCGGGGACGAAATTATTTTAAGAGGGAGAGAGTTGTAACGCCCCAAAACTCAAAAGAGCGACGGGAGGCGTTTTGAGCCAAGTTTGGAATTTGGCAGGAGGCACACGGCCTGGGACACGGGCGTGTCCCAGGGTGTGTTGTGTTTGGGTCAACGATCTGGCCGAGAGGTCGACGAATTTTGGAGTCGACGATCGTCGAGCAACGAACACGGCCTGCGACACGGGCGTGTCCCAGGGCCTGTCGTGCTTGGTTCGACGATCGGGTCGAGAGGTCGACAAATTTTGGGATCGACGATCGTCGAGCAGCGAACACGGCCTGGGACATGGGCGTGTCACAGGCCGTGTCCTTCTCGGGTTGAAGTCGGGCTGTGGCGTAGTTGAGACACGGGGTCGGTACACGGGCCGTGTCAGGTAGACACAGGCGTGTCAATTGGGACACTGGCGTGTCCAAGACCCGTGTGCTTCTCGGGTTGGTGTTGGTCCTATGTCGATGGAGTAACACGACATAATACACAGCCGTGTTCTGGATAACACGGGCGTGTCAAGTTTGACACGGGCGTGTCGGGTGCCAGTGTTCTTTTCGAGATGCGTCGGTTTCGACGGCAAATGGGGAACACGACCCTGGACACGTGTGTGTCATAGGCCGTGTTCGGCCCAGATTTTGCATTTCAGCTCCGGATCGTGGCCGTCTGTTTCCTTATTTTGGGATCCGACGGCTGGGGGTTGTTCCTACTGGGATATACCCGGGAATAGGGTTCCAAATCCCTCATTTCTTTCACTTAGTCTCTTTCTAAAGTCTAGAGAGAGGAGAGCAAGGAAGAAGAAAGGAGGTGATATAAAATTCTTTAGCGGAGAAGGGGTTATGCGTGGAGAAGACAAAGTTAAGGGAGGAGAAGGTGGAAGTGTAGTTGTGAGATGTTCTCCGATTCTATATTCGATGAAGGCAAGTATACCTTGTCGCATATAGTATAGGATATTAAGTTCAATATCAAGGTCGTATTACCCGGGGCGAATTGAGTACTTCTACTTCAAGGAGTTACTATTATCTTATCAATTAAAAGTTGTTTTGGGGTTGCTTACTAAATTAGAGAAGTGAGAATGTTTTACTTGCAATTTTGAGAAAAGGTAAATGATGATTAAGCGATAGTACTCGATCGAGAATCACCTCGACTTAAGTTGATCAAAAGATGCAATAATAAACTTTTTCAATTAATAAGGCAAGAGACCTTGACCGCGGAGGTTCTAAAAGCAAGAACATGCTTCTCTCGAAGTCATGCCCATCTGAGTTTAGGAAGGTCTGACCGAACTTTCGTCCGAATCGGAGGCCTAAAACCCGCTTTATGCTGCGAACCCTTCTATTGGATTTTACTCTAATCCGGGAGAATTGAACGTCTGCCTCTCTCGAGAGGTGCGAACAACTCCCTTTACTCTTGAGTGCTCTTTTCAAACTTTCGGCCTCTCGGCTAGCCCAGAATGAAGCAAAGGTGGAGAGTATATATCGATGATATACCTCCAACCCGTGATAAATCAAGAGTAATTCAAGGCTAAACCCTAAAAAGGAAAGGTAAGATTCAAAGCATCATAACTTAATCACTCGAACCTCAGATCATCAAGATCGAGTACATGGAGGATTAGTTAATCATGGTGAGGTGGAAGAGGGGGGATGAGTAGTAAAGCATAAAGACACGAAGTAGTAAAGAGAAGACAACAAGATCACTTTTATTAAAATCAAGACGAGCTTACAGCATGAAATTGAACGAGATTACAAGTGCATGAAATTGAAATCCTATTCTGGCCCTATCATTAGCAACTAAAGCATTAATACAAGCTATTACAAAAACTTAACTAACTAGGATTAAGGAGAATACAAAATGAGAGAAAAAAAGCATAAAAGGAACATTAAATAGAGGGGCAGAACCTCTCCCTCTCAGCCAAAAGTGTGTCTGAACCCTTGGAGATGGGCTCTATTTATAGATTTTTTCGGGTCGGGTCACGCCCCCCTGTCACGCCCGGGTAGGGCGTGACCCTGGGGCGTAACACATTCGGCGCGACTTTTTCGGGCTGGAATTTAATTCTGGCGAAGTAGCTGAAGTACACGCCCAAATGTCACGCCTTGGTAGGGCGTGTACCTGGGGCGTGTTCTTTGCGGCATGACTTTGTTGAGCTGTAATTGAATGCTGGAGGTGACGGGCGTGCTTGTTGAAGTACACGCCCATATGGCACGCCCGGGTCGGGCGTGACCCGGGGGCGTGACACTTTCGGTACGACGGTGGAGCGGGAAAAACGAGCGCGTTGCGGCGATTCCTCGGAACCTGGGGACATGCCTCTAGAACACGCCCGTGTCGGATGTGACACGGGCGTGACAGAGGGCGTGTACACTAAGTTTCCACGGAATGCAGTTTCGGACCAATTGCTTCATTCCTCTGGGTTACACGCCCTAGGTACACGCCCGGGTAGGGCGTGACCAGGGGGCGTGTCTCAGCAAAATTCGGCTGAAAGCCGTGAAAACCTGCAAAAAGCAGAAAAACGCATTAGCGACAAAAATATATACAAAGGTGAATCAAAATAAGCACTTTACAAGACATGATTTGCTTTGAAACCCTGAAAATACCCTACTAAAATTGACTATAAACTGTATTATCAAATTCCCCCAAGCTTAAGTTTTGCTTGTCCCCAAGCAAAGATATAAAAACTAGCTAATCATAAAAAGTGACTAATTCAAAAAGTTTTAATCATGCTTACACAAGTACTATGCGAAATTCCAGGTAGGGAGGATGTAAAACGTAAATCTAAAACAATTATTTTGGTATGCTTTAACTTTTATAAACTTTACTTAACGAAAATAAATCATCTAGAATTTTGATGAGACTCTTTAAATAGATTTAAGCAAGACAACGAAAATGAAAAGAACGTATTAAGTTGTTACTAGATCCAAGCAACGCATTATAATTATATCAATTAAATAACAAAAATCTAAGTTTAAATCCAGAACTAAAACTGATTTACTTTTCTTCTTTTCGTAGCTGTTAAATAAGATTTAAAAAGGCGTGAATCAAAAGGACTTAATAGGACCGAAACGTTTGGTTTAGAATCATGAATATGAGTGAAATTCAAAGATAAACATGGAGGCTTAAAATCACACTAAACCAAAACAAAAGAGTTTCAAAAAAAAAAATTTTATTTTAAACAAAATATATATATTTTGTTTCTTTTTCTTCTTTATTATTATTTATCTTTTATTTCGTCATTTTTTTCTTTCTTTTTTCAAAACAAAGGCCAAAAAATTTTTTTTTTCTTTCATGTTGAATTGGCCAAATAAAATCAAACATTGCTTTTGAGTATACTTTTTTCAATAATTTCTCCAAAGATAACACAAAATTTCCTAGCATGATTATGAAAATTTTTGAATGAAACTCAAAAAATTTAGCGTGATTAGATAGGTAGGAATTTTAGCTTTGGTGAAAATGAAATGCTATGTGGAGTTATCAAATGAAATTGAGAAAAAGGCTCAAAAACGGCTAAATAGTGGTAAAAGATTTTAGGTTGGTAGAAAAGCTCAAACGTAAACAAAAACGACCTAAATCATTTTCACGCTTTTTAAATTTATTTAAAATATAGATTTGAAAAATTTCAAAAAACAAATTCGAGATAATAAAAGAAGATTGATGAAATTATCTTGAAAATAAAAATAATATGTGACTTGGATCGTTCATATCTACTACGTTATTCAAAAGTTGTTTTTACAAAAACTATTTAAAAACGAAAAGAAAAATAGTGGATGATGAATTTTAGAGAAAGTAAAGAAAATAAAGAACGGAAAACCATAATAGAAATGTGTGTTTTAGAGAAATATTTCACCTTAACATGCTAACGTGAATTAGAAACACAGCATGACCAACATTTTACTTGTGAAATATGATTAAAAAATAATGATTAGAGAAATTATAATTAACTACGTTGTTTATAAAAAATTTTGAGAAAAACAAAACACAAACATGGGGTACTATTGAAATACCAAATTGCAGCTATATATTTTTTGAATTTTTAGATTTTTGGATTTTTATAAAAAGTAAAAGATATTTACAAAAAGCAAAAAGAAGGAGGAAGTCCTCCCCCAAGCTTAAAATCTACATTGTCCTCAATGGAGAAGGAGGTTGGAGAACGAGAGAAAATTAAAGTACAGAAATGAAAGACAGAATTGAAAAATGGGTACTTCCCCGGTTTTAGTTTGCAGCGAAAGCTGAGTGATCCCGCTCCTCCATGCTTGTGCTTTGAATCGTCAGGAAAAGTCTTTTGTTGGACTTTGTGATGGATTTAGCAGCATCGACGGCGGTGATTTTTGAAGCCGCAACTTGTGGAGTCGTCCGGGGCAAAAAGTGTAAAATAAAGAAAACAAAAAAAAAGAGTTGGGTTGCCTCCCAAGAGCGCCCTTTGTTTATAAAGGTCATTTGAGCTCGACCAAAAGAATATTGTCCAACAATAATAAGTCTTAAATTATTACAGTCCAAATGAAGGAGAAACGAAATAGTTCAGGAGTTCGATAGCAGTAATTGTTTCGTCGCAGCAGGAAGTAAATCGTTAGGCAAATAGAGTTTTAATCGCTGACCATTTACCTTAAATTCACCCTTATTCGGGTGCGAAATGAGAACCGTCCCATACGGCCAAGCCTCTTTAACAATAAAGGGGCCGGACCATCGCGATTTTAATTTTCCTGGAAAGAGGCGAAGCCGAGAGTTATAAAGAAGGACGAGATCGCCCGGCGAAAAAGATTTAGGAAATTTAATATTTTTGTCATGGTAGAACTTTGTTCGCTCTTTATAAAGCCGATTACTCTCGTAAGCGTTCGCCCGCCACTCGTCGAGTTCATTGAGCTGAAATTTACGGTGTTCGGCGGTTAGGGTTGGATCTAGATTTAATGTTTTGAGGGCCCAAAACGCACGGTGCTCTAACTCAACTGGAAGGTGGCAAGCCTTACCATAAACCAAGCGATACAGCGTGCAGCCGATGGCGGTCTTATATGCCGTTCGATAGGCCCATAGGGCATCATCTAGTTTTAGTGCCCAATCCTTCCTGTTTAATGATACGGTTTTCTCTAAAATACGTTTCAATTCTCGATTAACAACCTCGACTTGACCGCTCGTCTGGGGGTGATAGGCGGTGGAAAGTTTGTGCGTCACTCCATATTTTGCCAAAATTTTGGCAAACTGGCTATTGCAGAAATGGGTTCCCCTGTCACTAATTATAGCGCGTGGCGTGCCAAATCGAGAGAATAATTTTTTTAGAAATTTTACAACGACTCGTGCATCGTTGGTGGGGAGATCTTGCGCTTCCGTCCACCTTGATACATAGTCGACAGCTACGAGAATGTATTTATTTTGATAAGAGGGGGGAAGGGGGCCAATGAAGTCGATGCCCCAAAGATCGAAAATTTCACATTCGAGGAAAATATTTTGAGGCATCTCGTCCCGCCGTGAGATATTGCCTGCCCGCTGGCAACTATCGCAAGTACTCACTAGGGTGTGAGCATCCTTGAATAGCGTGGGCCAATAGAAGCCCGCCTCCAGCACCTTTCTTGCGGTGCGGTTCGCTTGATAATGACCACCTGTTGGTCCTTCATGGCAATGTCCCAATATTTGCACTCCTTCCTCACTCGAAACGCAACGCCGCACAAACTGATCCGCACAGACTCTGAATAAGAAAGGGTCTTCCCAAAAGTAATTCTTTAAATCAGAAAAGAATTTCTTCTTTTTCTGACTTGAGAATTCCTTTGGCAAGACCCGAGCCACTAAATAATTGGCAAAGTCGGCGAACCAGGGCACGAGATAATCTTTTGAATTTTCGAGAGCGAAGAGGCGCTCTTCAGGGAATTTATCGTTAATGTCGGCTTCCACTAATAATTCGTTGGCAGGGTTTTCTAAACGAGATAAATGGTCGGCCGCCAAATTTTCGGCCCCTCTTTTGTCCCGGATTTCTAAATCAAACTCCTGCAAGAGGAGGATCCATCGCAAAAGGCGGGGCTTTGCGTCCGCTTTGCTAAATAAAAAACGAAGAGCTGAGTGATCCGTAAAAACGATTACTTTGGAGAGGGTGATATAAGACCTAAACTTATCAAAGGCAAAAACAATTGCTAGGAGCTCTTTCTCGGTGGTGGTGTAGTTGGCCTGTGCAGACGTGAGTGTCTTGCTTGCATAATAAATCGGGTGGAAGAATTTATCCACCCGCTGGCCTAAGACCGCGCCTACCGCAGTATCACTAGCATCGCACATGATTTCGAAAGGGAGCGACCAGTCCGGAGCAACTAGAATTGGAGAGTTTACTAATTTTTCTTTTATTAAATTGAAAGCAAGAAGACAATCGTTGTTAAAATTGAAAGGTGACTCTTTCTCGAGAAGATGGGTGATCGGCTTCGTTATTTTGGAAAATTTTTGGATAAAATGCCGATAAAATCCCGCGTGCCCAAGAAAACTACGAATGGCTTTAATATTCGTTGGAGGGGGGAGCTTTTCAATAATTTCGATCTTGGCCCGGTCGACCTCGATCCCCTTGCCTGAAATCTTATGGCCGAGGACTAATCCCTCTCGGACCATAAAATGGCATTTCTCCCAGTTGAGGGCTAAGTTAGTTTCCTCACAACGAATCAACACGCGCTCGAGATTTTTTAAACAATTCGCAAAAGAACTACCAAACACCGAGAAGTCGTCCATAAAAACCTCCATTACTTCTTCTACCAATTTATCGAATATCGCCAGCATACATCGTTGAAATGTAGTCGGTGCATTACATAAACCAAATGGCATCCGTCTATAAGCGAAGGTGCCAAATGGACAGGTAAAGGTAGTCTTCTCTTGGTCTTCAGGTGAAATAGGGATTTGGAGGTACCCCGAGAGACCGTCGAGAAAGCAGTAGAAGGAGTGACCGGAAAGTCGTTCTAAAATTTGGTCGATAAAGGGGAGCGGGAAGTGGTCTTTTCGGGTGGCATCATTGAGTTTGCGGTAATCAATGCACATCCGCCAACCCGTAATAGTACGGGTTGGAATTAATTCATTATTTTCATTGGCCACTACCGTGACCCCGCCTTTCTTTGGCACGACCTGGACTGGGCTTACCCAAGTACTATCGGAGATGGGATAGATAATTCCCGCATCTAGAAGCTTAATAACCTCAGCCTTCACGACGTCCTTCATGTTTGGATTTAAACGTCGTTGGGGCTGGATAGTACTACGAAAGTTATTATCTAAGAAAATCTTGTGTGTACAGAATGATGGGCTAATCCCCTTAATATCGGATAACTGCCACGCAATTGCATGGCGGTGATTTTGCAAAACTAGAGTCAACTCAGAAATTTCTGAGTTGCTCAGATCCGAGGAGATAATAACCGGTAGCTTAGAGTCATTTTCGAGGAAAAGATACTGCAGATGAGGGGAGAGTTTCTTAAGCTCCAATATGGGTGGTTCCTCGTAAGAGGTTTTGAATTTTATGGTGTCCATGGGAAGCGATTCGGGGAGGGTAGTGCGAGAGACTTCCTCTAAGCAGAAGAGCTCAGTGATAAGAGATTCATCAAATGGTGGAGAAATTAATTCCAAAGGCACAAAAAATTCATTTTCGAAGAATTCCTCTAGATAAAAGCAGGAATCATCTTGCTCTAGGGTGTTGCGCATGGAGGGATTAATGTTGAAAGTGATTTCATCATCTCCAACCCGAAGGAGGAGCTTTCCATCACTAACATCAATAATAGCGCGGGAGGTGGCAAGGAAGGGGCGGCCGAGTATCAGGGGTACATCGGCATCCTCTTCGATGTCTAGGATGACAAAATCTACCAGGAAGATGAATTTGTCCACCTTGACCAAGACATCCTCCACAATCCCTATCGGAAATTTCACAGAACGATCGGCTAGCTGTATGCTCATACGAGTGGGGTTCGGAGACCCTAGACCTAATTTTTTAAAAAGCGAAAAGGGCATGAGATTTATGCTTGCTCCCAAGTCCGCCAACGCATGTTTGACCAACGAATTACCGAATAGGCACGGGATGGAGAACCTTCCCGGGTCATTCGCTTTGCGGGGTAATTTGTTGAGCACAACCGCGGAGCATTCTGCATTTAAGGAAATACGCGAAATATCCTTGAGCTTTTTCTTATTTGATAGGAGCTCCTTGAGATATTTCACGTATTTCGGCATTTGAGAGATAGCCTCGCAGAACGGCACATTTATATGAATTTTTGTTAGAATTTCTAAAAATTTTTTGTAACTTTCTTCAGCGCGTTCATTTTTAAGTTTAGACGGATACGGTAATTTTGGATTAGACGCATGTGGCGTAGGCGTAGTAGGCAAATTTGAAGCTAAAATAACAGGAGGAGAGAGAGGAGAAGGGAGAGGTACCATAGGTTCGCTTGGTATAGCAACTTCTTTTCCACTGCGGAGGGTAATGGAGTTTGCACTTTCTCTTGGATTTTGCTCGGTATTGCCTGGCAAAGCTCCTTGTTGCCGATCGGAGATCATCTTGGCTAGCTGTCCCACTTGGTTTTCCAAGTTTTTGATGGACCCGACAATATTCCTGATATTTGCTTCATTTGTAGCAACGTATTTGGCAAAGACCTCTTCAAGTGAAGAGGGCTTTGCCTGTTGCGGTTGGAAACCAGGTGGATTTAAATTTAAGGGGGGAGTTAGATTAAATGGTTGGCTATGATTATGAGGGGGGTTATGGGGGCGTTGAGCATTTCCTTGGTTGCTCCATGAGAAATTCGGATGGCTCCTATAACCCGCATTGTAAGTATTATTGTACGGTGCGTTGTTCGGGTTATAGGAGGGCCGAGGAGCATTTCCCATGAAGTCAACATGCTCTTCTGTAAAAGCAGAGTTATTATAATTATTAAACCAAGGAGGAGTGGCGGAGGAAGCAGTCATCTCCGCCACTTGCTTTGTTAACCGCTCAACTTGGAGGGCAAGATTCGAAGTAGCGTCAATTTCAAAGACTCCCGCTGGTTTGTTAGCCCGCACACGGGGCGCATTCCATTGATATGAATTCATAGCCATTTCCTCAAAAAGTTCCTGAGCGGCCTCTGGGGTTTTGTTATTTAGTGTTCCCCCAGCGGCCGCGTCGATCATTTGCCTTGTTAAGGAATTTAGGCCGTTATAAAATATTTGCACTTGTTGCCAAATTGGAAGCGCGTGGTGTGGGCACCTTCGCAATAGCTCCTTGAAGCGCTCACATGTATCGTAGAGAGTCTCCGAGTCTATTTGCATGAAAGATGCAATATCCGTGCGCAATTTGGCGGTCTTTGCAGGCGGGAAATACTTGGTAAGAAATTTCCCTGCCATCTCGGCCCACGTGGTGATGGACCCTCTAGGAAGAGAGCTCAGCCACTGCTTGGCCTTTGACCGCAAGAGAAAGGGAAGAGACGTAATCGAATGACGTCATCTGAGACTCCATTGATTTTAAAAGTATCACAGATTTCGAGAAAATTTGCAATGTGACAATTTGGATCCTCGTCCGGGAGACCATCTAAGGTTACCGACTGCTGCACCATTTGGATGATGCTGGACTTGATCTCAAAGTTATTGTTCGCCACTGTGGGGCGAACAATACTTGATTGTGTACCCTCCAGGTTCGGCCTCGCATAATAGGACATAGTCCTTTGTTGGGCCTCATTTGGGTTGGGCGGATTAGGATCCATCGTTTCTGTGGCAGTGTCCCCGATCGACTCTTCGATGCCTAAATGCGATTCCTGGTCACGAGAACGGAGGCGACGCAAAGCGGTGCGCTCTATCTCAGGATCAAAATGAATAATCGATGAGCTTTCTCGGGTCATACACTTAAAAAGAGAGAAAGAGGGGGGGGAAGAGATAAAACCGTTACGAGAGCGAGAGAAAAGGAAAAACGATAAAATTAATAGCTATCTTTTTTTTCGAAATATCAAAACATGAGTCCCCGGCAACGGCGCCAAAAACTTGATATAAAATTCTTTAGCGGAGAAGGGGTTATGCGTGGAGAAGACAAAGTTAAGGGAGGAGAAGGTGGAAGTGTAGTTGTGATCGAGATGTTCTCCGATTCTATATTCGATGAAGGCAAGTATACCTTGTCGCATATAGTATAGGATATTAAGTTCAATATCAAGGTCGTATTACCCGGGGCGAATTGAGTACTTCTACTTCAAGGAGTTACTATTATCTTATCAATTAAAAGTTGTTTTGAGGTTGCTTACTAAATTAGAGAAGTGAGAATGTTTTACTTGCAATTTTGAGAAAAGCTAAATGATGATTAAGCGATAGTACTCGATCGAGAATCACCTCGGCTTAAGTTGATCAAAAGATGCAATAATAAACTTTTTCAATTAATAAGGCAAGAGACCTTAACCGCTGAGGTTCTAAAAGCAAGAACATGCTTCTCTCGAAGTCATGCCCATCTGAGTTTAGGAAGGTCTGACCGAACTTTCGTCCGAATCGGAGGCCTAAAACCCGCTTTATGTTGCGAACCCTTCTATTGGATTTTACTCCAATCCAGGAGAATTGAACGTCTGCCTCTCTCGAGGGGTGCGAAAAACTCCCTTTACTCTTGAGTGTTCTTTTCAAACTTTCAGCCTCTCGGCTAGCCCAGAATGAAGCAAAGGTGGAGAGTATATATCAATGATATACCTCCAACCCGTGATAAATCAAGAGTAATTCAAGACTAAACCCTAAAAAGGAAAGGTAAGATTCAAAGCATCATAACTTAATCACTCGAACCTCAGATCATCAAGATCGAGTACATGGAGGATTAGTTAATCATGGTGAGGTGGAAGAGGGGGGATGAGTAGTAAAGCATAAAGACACAAAGTAGTAAAGAGAAGACAACAAGATCACTTTTATTAAAATCAAGACGAGCTTACACCATGAAATTGAACGAGATTACAAGTGCATGAAATCGAAATCCTATTCTGGCCCTATCATTAGCAACTAAAACATTAATAAAAGCTATTACAAAAGCTTAACTAACTAGGATTAAGGAGAATACAAAACGAGAGGAAAAAAAGCATAAAAGGAACATTAAACAGAGGGGCAGAACCTCTCCCTCTCAGCCAAAAGTGTGTCTGAACCCTTGGAGATGGGCTCTATTTATAGATTTTTTTGGGTCGGGTCACGCCCCCCTGTCACGCCCGGGTAGGGCGTGACCCTGGGGCGTGACACATTCGGCGCGACTTTTTCGGGCTGAAATTTAATTCTGGCGAAGTAGCTGAAGTACACGCCCAAATGTTCACGCCTTGGTAGGGCGTGTACCTGGGGCGTGTTCTTTGCGGCGTGACTTTGTTGAGCTGGAATTGAATGCTGGAGGTGACGGGCGTGCTTGTTGAAGTACACGCCCATATGGCACGCCCGGGTCGGGCGTGACCCGGGGGCGTGACACTTTCGGTGCGACGGTGGAGCGGGAAAAACGAGCGCGTTGCGGCGATTCCTCGGAACCTGGGGACACGCCTCTAGAACACGCCCGTGTCGGATGTGACACGGGCGTGACAGAGGGCGTGTACACTAAGTTTCCACGGAATGCAGTTTCGGACCAATTGCTTCATTCCTCTGGGTTACACGCCCTAGGTACACGCCCGTGTAGGGCGTGACTAGGGGGCGTGTCTCAGCAAAATTCGGCTGAAAGACGTGAAAACCTGCAAAAAGCAGAAAAACGCATTAGCGACAAAAATATATACAAAGGTGAATCAAAATAAGCACTTTACAAGACATGATTTGCTTTGAAACCCTGAAAATACCCTAATAAAATTGACTATAAACTGTATTATCAGGAGGCTAGATCTGGTCACCTACGGAGCTTCAGAGCTCCAAATCACGAGCCGACTTCGAATCTACGGAGACAAGGAGATTGCAGTGCTTTTCATCCGCATACATTTCCATGGCGCCAAGAAAAAACGCTAGTTTAACGATTCTCATCCTAGGACATGTGAATTCCTCTTTTCCTTTGCATAGGAAGCCTGCTCTCGCGAGTTTGCGGTGAGTTGAGGCGTTCCTTCGGGTAGACATGAATAGTCTCTGTTGTGTACATGTAGAGTCCGTAATCAAAAACAGATATAGGCATGATGTGTGAAGCCTACCCGGACAAGTTGGTTTGGATCGGTGATGTTGCATTGCATAAATGGCCGGAGAAGACTCTGTGCAATTGGTTGTTTTTCGGGTTTTCTACGTGGTAGATTGCAGCAGGGAGCCTTGGGGACTAACCTCGAGGTGCAGCCGGAAAACTGGGACAGATGCGTGATTCTGCCGTTTTGGTGGCCTGGGAGCCAACTTGTACATAACTGGTTATGTAATATTGTGTGTTCGATTCGCTGGCTTTGGGGAAGCTTAACCCGCGCCGATAATTTTAAGTGTCATGGCGAAGTGAGCAACGGGTTGAGTGGAACCGTTCCTGCTCTATGCAATTCGATGTTAGAGGCCTACCGAGGGCATAGAGGTCGGGTCTTAGGCTGTCGATGTTTTCAAGTGACGTGACTTCTGCCTAAAAGACTTAAATGCTCATGAGATGTGTCGTTCAAGTGGCGGTGGTGAGACCGCGGTTTTGACCGGGTTCACCGAGAATGTGCCCTGAGAGCACGGGGTGTGTGGTCGTGCGTGCCTACGCCTGTGATGTAGTGTTATTACTCTATAATGTTTGGTTATGCTAATACAGTGCAGGGAAGGAGCATCGCCGCCCCGAGTTTGGGGGCGGGATCGTTATAATTTGGTCAGCATAGCTGACCGTTGCCTTTGGTTGACACCGTTGTGATGTGTTGTTGCTTGCAGGTGCTGCAGGATCAAATGGTAAATAGCGGGCTAAAGCCTAAGTTGCTGAGTCGACCCTCAAAGGCCTAATTATTGAGTGTTTATTTGCTTTATTCATGTGTGACCGGTCTGCGTACCGATGTTTGCAAAACATGTAATTTGAGTAAACAAATGTAAGGCCTTAAGGCCATCGTACTTGTGTATTGTACTTCATTCATGTTGGTTTGAGTAGTGGACATTCACTTTCCACACATGACGTGCACATCACGGGATAGCCAACCGACTACGGAGACACAGCCACGCCTTGACACATCACAATCCAAGACAAATCCACCCTAATCCCTCATTCGTACTGCGGCGTTCCCGTGCACCAAGGAAACCATCTACCACCCATGCGGAGCTAACCTTGTCCACCAAGGAAACCATCTATCACCAATGAGGAGCTAACCTTGTCTGGTACCGGCCACACGTACTCACGCAAGATAAAGGGAAGAACATCACAAACATCACAAACATCACAAACGGCCTTTTGCCGCAACGGATCTCTACGAATCCTTAAACCTCGTATGCAACATCACCGAGTCGGACTAACGGCCGCGACTACGGCTTCACCTGTCATGCCTAATCCACTAACGAAGCGGATCTCTAATGCAAAAACATGTCGGGGAAGGACTCAATCGACCCGGAGGTTCCTCTTGAACCTTGGCGACCCAAACCCATCTCATTTGAGAGTTTGGTGCCCAAAAACTAGAAAATAAAAGATGCTAAAACATGCATCCTAAAACCAAGAGGAGAAGTGTCGTTACCTTCCGACTCCTCTTCCTAGCCATGGAAAAAATAGCAGGATGAAAACCTTCGCAACGATCTAGCCTCCACGGATCTGGACTCGGCTCGCGATTTGGAGCACCAAAGCGTCTCCAACAGTCGGATCTCTTCTTCATCTTCTTCCTTGCTCTCCCCTCTCTCTAGAACTTTAGTAAGAGAAAGCTTGGAGAAGAATGAGGGTTTCTAACCCTATTCTCGGACTTAACTCAGCAAGAGCAAACCTGGACCATCAGATCTCAAAAGAAAGGGAAGAACGACCACGATTCGAACTGAAAATCAAAACACCTGGGCCGAACACGGCTTGTGACACGCCCGTGTCCAAGACCGTGTTCCCCAATCGACGCCGAAACTGCCCAAAAAAGGACACGGGACCTTGACACGCCCGTGTCATATTTGACACGGCCGTGTCCAACCTGAACACGCCTGGGCTCCAGGCCGTGTCCAACCCCTTACACGTCCCGGCTCACAACCCGAGAAGGACACGGCCTGGGACACGCCCGTGTCCCAGGCCGTGTTCGAAGCCTCGACGATCGTCGAACGCCTCTTCGTCGAACTAGTAGAGAAAACGTCCAACACGATCGACACAGCGGGACACGCCCTGTGACACGCCCGTGTCACAGGCAGTGTACCCCTACTCGACGATCGCCACTCGACGATCGACGATCGACACTCTACGATCGTCGAACCGAGGGGACACGCCCCCTGTCACGCCCGTGTTCCAGGGCGTGACCACCAAACATTTCGTCGACCACGCGCCTTACTACGCCACCCGAGCGGAACACGCCCATGGACACGCCCGTGTCCTAGGCCGTGTTTCCTGTCTCGACACTTCGTCGAGCGCAGGACGTCGACTTCCCGGACTCTCGACGAGCCTGAGCTTGACACGGCCAGGGACATGCCCGTGTCCTAGGCCGTGTGACCCCCAGCTAAGACCCAATCTTGGCCAAAAACGCTGATCGTCCCTCTTTCAAATTTTGGGGCGTTACACCTGGTGCCTAGGCGACCTTTGCCGCGGCTGGCCCCTCGAAGTCGGCCACCCCTTGGCTACCCGGTGCTCGGGCAACCTCGGCTGCAGCCGACCCCCGCAAGGCCAACCACCTCCTTGGTCGTCCGACGCTCGGGCGGCCTCGGCCAGCATCCCGGAGGTCGGCCACCCCTTGGCCGCCGACACTCGGGCGGCCTCGACAACGATCTACCCTTGCAAGGCCGGCCACTCCCTTGACTGCCCGACACACGGGCAGCCTCGGTCGGCCTCCCCGAGGTTGGCCGACCCCTTGGCCGCTCAGCGCCTGGGCGGCCACGACCCGGGCCGGCCTTCGCGGGGCCGGCTACCCCCTTGGCCTCCCGTCGTTAGGGTGGCCTCGTCCTCGGCCACCGGCTTTGCCAGGCCGCCATGCTAACATGGTCACCTATTTCGTCGTGCGAGCTATTTCCTAAAATTGGCTACCAACGTTCTCAAATCTGGGCATTCCTATTCGTCCGTACAATAGTTACCAAGTAAAATTATCGGGCCGCCCCTCCAAAAATCTATAAATAGACCCCGAATTTCCTTCATTGGGGACCTTTTTCTTTGGCCCGGAATTTCCTCCTACGTTCACCACTCTCTCTCTCTCTCCCCATCTTCGCAGGTTCTCCATCAGAACTCTTCTCGATCTTTAAAGCCGTCATCGAGTTCCTTCGAGCACTTCGGAGATCGTAAGAGGACCTTCAGCTGTCTTCTGTCGCCCATGGGAATGTCTGAGCAATCCACACCTCAAGCCTTCTCAGCACCAGCATTCCAATCCCGCCAACGCTCCCAAGTTCGTTTGTTTTCCTCCGCATGCATAAGCAAAACCTTGGTTCCTCAAGCAGTGCCTTGTCATGCTCCGAACATCTCACCCCTCTTACTTTCAAACTATAACGAGGAGAGGCCTATCGACGTTGCCTTCCCCTTAAAGCCCTGTAAAACAATGCTATCAAGTGGAAGTTTGGGCGACACCGAATCAACAACATGATTTTTCACTCAGTTTACAGGGTTTCCACGTCAAATGAAAAGAATCTTTTCTGTTTTGTATTTTACTGACTATTTGTGCGCTCCACCGTTCACGGGCTAAGACAATTCAGTTAGTCTGGTCTACCGAGAGCCTTGAGCGGCCCACAACAGTTTAGTGTCGTCTGTGGGAACAATGTCCCCCCAAAGATTTGAAGATTTAGGGAACATTGCTACTCAAGTCCGAAAGAATGACAAGGAGCGTGAACATTGAATCCCTCAGTCTTGCAGCCTAAGCTCTCCCTGCTATGTAGTCCGAGCATGAACATGGCAGAAAAAGGTTCTGGTTTTGTCAAGATTCAATTATCACGTTCGAAGAAGAGGATCTCCAGGGAGTGCAGATGCCTCACCAAGATCCATTGGTAATAAGCACAGAAATCAGAGACCCATGTTTCTATGTGAAAAGGATCTTAGTTGACTGCAGAAGAATTGCTCCTCTCCCCACTTCAAAAGATAAAACTCACCAAAGGGCACCTCAGACTCGCGGAAGGGATAATCCATGGTGTCGATAATCGCCTTGTCCTAGCTCAGGGAATGATCTCTCTCCCCGTTACGTTGTGCGAGCACCCCAGACGGGCAACCCGTTGTATCTGGTGCATAATCGTGGATTCTAGTTCATCCTATAATGCAATATTCGAGAGGCTATCCCAGTCAATCTTCAAGGCTGTTCCATCCATCCCGCATCTCGCTATGAAATTCCCAGCCATGAGCGGGATTGGAGTCGTTCAGGGGGATCAAGAGGCGGCCCAAGCGTGTTATTCAGATCATGCATGGCTGGCCAGGGAAATCAACCTTAATATTGACATCTTTGACCTTCAAGACGAGGCCTCGATACATCGAGGAGCCCCGTAGAAGGGCACGTCGAAATCATCCTCTCCCAGCAAAACACGACTCGGACAGTGCAAATTGGGTCCCTCCTATCCCAGGAGGAAAAGGAGGAGTACGTAGCCCTACTCCACAAGGATATCGTTGTCTGGAGCCCGGAAGACATGTCAGGGGTGGATCCAGAAGTACCCCTCCACTCTCTAAACATCAACCCCTTATGCCGACCAATCACGCAGAAGAAAAGGAACTTCACCCCAGAACAATTGCAAGCAACCAGGGAAGAAGTAACCAAGCTCCTGGAGGCAAAGTTCATTTGGGAGGTTGGGTATCCTACATGGCTTGCAAACATGCATGGTCATGGTAAAGAAGGCCTTCAGGAAGTGGAGGATTTGTGTCGACTATAGTAACTTGAACCAGACTTGCCCGAAAAATAGCTACCCACACTACTAGAAAACGAACTTTTGGCCCGGGCAAATTACCCTGGCAAAAAGTCTAAAATTGTGGCTAAAAAGCTTTAGCCACGGTCTAGTCACGGGAAAATGTCGTGGCTAAAAATTTTAAGCCACGGATTGGCCGTAGCAAATAGTATTAGCCATGAAAAAATCTGTCGTGGCAAATAAGCCAACTATTAGCCACGGTAGGAAACCCTGGCTAAAAGTGAACTCATCATTTTTTAAAAAATTATTTGTCACGGTTACAAGCCGTGGCAAATACTAATTTATGCTTTTTAAAAAAAAAATATTCAAAATATTGTAATGTGATTATCAAATCATCAAGAAACCTATTTTCTTTCAACTTCGTCCCCATGGAACTCAACAGCACGCTTAAGTGTTTAATCCTGAGGTAAAATCATCAAGAAACAACTAAATCTTGTGAAAAAGTAAAATAATCACAACTCACGAGAATGTTACTACACTAGAACGGGGAAGTCTAAGCACACAAAAGTACTCCTGATAAAATGCAAATATCTACAAGTGTGCAAAGAATGTAGTACTTAAATGGTCTGATGCCACGTTACAAACAAAATCGAGTTGATAATATAGTATAAAACAAAAGAACACTCCTGATAAAAGAATGTTGCAATTCATACTGTACGATCTTTTCCATCATCTTTATGACCATCTTGTGAAAAAAATGCCAATATCAAATTCCCCACAAATGCTCCTATATAAAACCCCATAGGTACATAAAAAGCAAATTCAGGATCAATAACTTGAGTAGATTCTGTAGTCACCATGATAAAACCAATATGCAGATCTCCATGAATGAGAGCTTGAGATCTCTCACGGAACCTAAAATGTGAAAACATGCTTATAGCATCTACAAAATTGTATAGAAATAAAAAAACATAAAGATGCTTGAAGAGATTTAGAAATTAATTAGGAAAGGTTTTACAAATGGTCATGCATGGATTTCAGGCCAGCAACCTCAAGCTTCAAGATATCATCTTCACGAACTATCTCAGCATCATGATCAAGGTAAGGCGAATTCCAATGATTATATTGAGAAACCTTGTAGGGATTCGAAAATACAACTTGTTCAGTGAGTCTACATAGTTCGACATTCCCACAATAGTTTGCAACTGCATACAAGAATTTGTGAGCACAACATGCAAAGAAATGTTAGTATTTTAGCATATATTAGATCAATTTGTGACCATAACAGAAGATCATGACATCAAGCAACATTTAAAGTTTAAAATCATGACTTCATGTAAACAACAATCGGTAAACAAGAAGCAGATCACCGGAGAAGAAGATGATGAATAAAATGCAGAACCTTGAAGGGTTGGTTATCAGTCCTGAACTTTATCCCGGGATTACAGTGCAGCCAAAGTGGAGCAGGTGAGGGTGATTTAGGGTTTAGAGTTACCTGATGTCGGGAGATCTTTGATGTTGTGGAGGTGAAGCCCTAGACACGATCCTGGAAGGCTTCGGCTTAGGCGAGATCACGAGCAGGCGAGGTCGTTCGGTGGTTGCGCGATATTGACCGGGGAGGATGCGTGGAGGCTGTGGCGTGGAGTAGCTAGCGGGAGAGGCGGCGTGCGGCTGTGGCATGAAGAGAAGGCTAGGGCGTCGGGGAGGCAGGGAGAGGAAGGGCTTGCAGCGTGAGGGGGTAGATGAGGTCGGAGAAAGTAGGAAGCAGGCTGCGCTGAGCTTTTCCGGAGGCTGCGACGGTGTTATACGCGGAGAAGAAGGAGATGGCGGGGGAGAAGGCTGGGGGGAAGGAGAGAGACCTAACTATCGGGTTTTTGAGAACTAAAAAAATGTAATGTTGGATCATTTTTTAAAAGAGGGTATTTTTGCCACGCTTTTTTGCTTTTCATGCCTAATACAATGGTATTAACCATGTTTTTTATAGTTGTGGCTAAAACCTAAATATTAGCCACAGTTTTGCGATCATGGCTAATACTGGTGTATTAGCCACGATTTTTGAACCTATGGCAAAAAAATGTGTAGCTAATACTCATTTTTCTAGTAGTGTCACTTCCTCGAATTGATCAGCTCGTAGATGTGATGGCTGGGCAAGAGCTTCTTAGTTTCATGCATGTGTATTCCGAGTACAATCAGATATGCATGAACCTAGACGTTAATGAGCACACAACTTTTCGAACCGACAAAGGCATCCACTGCTATAAAGTAATGTCCTTTGGTCTCAAGAATGTTTGGGCAACTTATCAAAGGCTAATGAACATGGTATTCAAGGACCTCATCAGAAGGACGATGGAGGTGTATGTGGCATGGTATGCTGGTAAAGAGCGTTCACCGCCACAAGCCATCTGGAAGACTTGGAAAAGTGCTTCCAAGTCATACGCCACTACAAGATGTGGCTTAACCCCAACAAGTATGCATTTAGGGTTATAACTGGGAAATTTTTAGGCTTTATGGTGACCAATCGGGGGATAGAGGCGAACCACAAAAAGATTAAGGCTCTAGAGAGCATGATGAGTCCACACTCTATCAAGGAAGTTCAGCGGTTGAACGTCAGGATCACCACACTCTCCCGTTTCCTAGCGTGGACAGGAAACAAATATCTACCCTTCTTCAAGATCCTTCGAGGAGCGCGCAATATTGGTTTTCAATGGACAAATGAATGTCAGACCACACTCGAGCATCTCAAGTAATACTTGGCAACACCCCCGGAGAGGATTTGTTCTTGTATTTGGTAGTCTTTCCAACCGCCCTGAGTTCGGTTCTTGTGAAGGATGAGGCTGGAGTTCAACATCCAATCTACTACCTCAGCAAGGTCCTCATCGACACAGAGACCAGATACCCGACGGTAGATAATACGACTCTGGCTCTTGTTTTCTCGACGAGAAAACTCCAATCTTACTTCCAAGTCCACACAATAAAGATGTTGGCACAGTCGCCACTCTGAATTATCCTTCAGAGGCCTGAGGTTTCCGGAAGACTGGTCAAGTGGGCAGTCAAGTTAGGAAAGTTCGACATCCAATTTCTCCCTCGATCGGACATCAAATCCCAAGTCATCGCCGACATTGTTATTGAGTACACCATTCCCCCCAAAGCCCGTCCCCGCAGAAGGATCATCTACCGCTCGCTGAACTCTCTACGTCAATGGAGTCCCATGCGCGGAAGGAGCAGGAGCCAACATACTTTTGATAAGTTTGAAAGAAATTACATTAGAGTATGGTCTCCGGTTAAAATTCTCGGCCACCATCAACATCATTGAGTATGAGGCCCTCATCGTCGGTCTCCGTCTCGCCATCAACTATAGGGCAAAAAACTTGACAATCTACACTAATTCACAGCTAGTGGTATCTCAAGTCGATGGGGACTTCGAGGCAAGGAACGATCAGCTAGCGCAGTACCTTGTACTCGTCAGGATCCTAATCCAGAAGATTCCCTCACACCAGATCCTCCATATCCCATGAGAGCAGAACACCAGGTCCAACACACTCTCCAAGCTCGCTACCAGTCTCGGAGGTGAAGGATGAAAATAGCATGGTTCCAATCATCCAAGGGCCATGTGAGATCGCCACCATCGATAGGACAACTCTCGGAGGACCACTTGGAGGCGCAGCGGCTTTGGATGCGGGCAACGACATTTGCCATAATTAATGTGTAAATGTACAAGCGAGTGTTTTCTGGTCCATATTTCAAGTGCCTTTCTGCGCAGAGTACTCTCTATGCGAGGCCCATTAGGGGATCTGCATCAAGCACCTCAGTGGGAAAGCTTTGGTATGAAAAATATTCTGATAGGGATTCTATTGGCGAACAACAAAGAAAGATGTATCAGTATTTGTCTGCAAATGTGCAAACTGCCAGTTTCACGCAAACACACTACATCAGTCACTGGTCGCGCTCACTGCAATCCAAAGCCCATGGTCATTCACTCAGTGAGCGATAGACATTCTGGGACCCTTCCCGTAGCAAAAGGACAGAGGAATTTGTCATAATGACCATCAATTATTTAGCTAAAAGGGTCGAAGTGGAACCTCTAGCCAAAATAAGCGAGGAGAATACCAAGAAGTTCATCTAGAAGAATATTGTTTATCACTTCGGGATCCCGGCAATCATCGTAGCAAACAATGGGACACAGTTTACTAGGAAGTTGTTTACCAAGATGTGTGAAGACTTAAAAAATCAACCTTCATGACACCTCTGTAGCACACCCACAGGCAAATAGGAAAATAGAGGTAACCAATCGGCTGATCCTCAAAGGATTGAAGACACTTCTCCACGAGGTAGGGGCAGTGGATAGATGAACTCTCAAATGTATTGTGGGCATACTGCACCTTAGAAAGAACCCCAACAAGGGAGATGCTGTTTAATCTGTGTTATGGAGTTGAGGCAGTTATCCCCATTGACATCAGTGTTGTGAGTGCCCGTGTCCAGGACTTCAACTCAGAAAGGTATGATGAACAGCTCCGGGAAAATCTCAACCTCATCTCTGAAGTAAGGGAAACATCAACCCAATGTATCACAATATACTAGAGTTGGGTAGCCTGCTATTACGATCAAAAAGTCAATCCCAAACCAATTAATGTTGGAGATCTAGTTCTACGAAGCGTCGAAGCAGCCGGCAAGGGGCCGCAAATAGATAAGCTCTCTCTAGCATGGGAAAGACTGTCCGTCGTCGCCGCAATTGTCAAGCCTGGGACATTCAAACTCTGGACTGCGGATGGAATGACCTTACCTCGCACTTGGAACGTGTAACACCTCCATTACAATGATCATACAGTATGGGCCCGACCGGTACCCACAACATATAGACACCGTAGCTTTAGTATTAAAAGACGGTACCAATACATCTACCCATCTCATAGCCCAGGTTAAAAACAACAAAAACATACAAACACTGACTAGAAGTTGTCTACGAATACATAGGAGTCCAAATAGTCTTATGTCCTTACAACACCAAAATGTTCAAGTCCGCAACCAACATATCATACATAGCAAAATGTAGAGCAGTCTTATGCTACCTCGGCATGCAAGCCAGAACATAAAAAAGAGAAGTATATCAAGCAAGCAAACAGGTACAGCAGGGGGAGGTATACGCCATGAGACTGAGCCTTTTTGGCCGGTGAGCTGGCTCTAACTTACGATCTCTGTCCTGTAAAAATTAATTGTAACGTGGGTCAACTAAGACTGACCTCAACTGTGTAATAAACACCGCTCCTCCGGGTCATCCCTAGTGGGCCCCAGAGTACTTCATCACCCTATAGGTCAGCACTTTGTATGCATATGTAATAAAACATAAATTAACATAAATACAACAGTAGTTGGTGTCACAAACATCAAACATGTTTCTATGTTGAGCAGTTAAATAAAGGAGGGTCTACTACTGCAGCGTGTATGCAAGTCTGGGTTTCACCCAAGACGACCTATATCGTATATGATTCTTATACATTATCACACATCACATCACATCATTCACCTGTGTACTTCCATTTCTCCAACATCCTTCAAGCTGAAAAATGGAACTCTTGTTTAGGCCCCACTCACTTATGGGTCAACACCTGGGCTTGCTCTCAAGCTTTGACATTCTTGTCAGTTCCATCAACACAACTTAACCGATGTTAAGAACCCGTGCTTTGACTTTGCCTACTCATGGGTGGCATCACACGGGCTTGTCCCAAAAGCACATGCGTTCTCATTAGTTTTCACAAAAGGGAACTTGTCTTATCAGGGCACTCTCTACACGTGACTCACAACATCATAAGATAAGTCAGCCGACTACAAAGACAAAGCCACACTTTCATATAGCATTCGACAAGCACATTTTCCCCGCCCTAAGCCATTGTTCGTCCTTATATGAAAATTTGGGTGTAACAATGACAACTTCGCCGCAATCACATTTCTAACAAAATTTCTAAAATGTACGTCAAACAACATCACCGAACCAGACCACTGATCGCGATTTCGGCATCACCAACAATGCCTAATTCACTAATGTAGCGAATTTCTAATGCAAAATATGTCGGGGGCGGATTCGGTCGACCTGGTGGTTCTTCTTAAACTAAGGCGACCCGAACCCCTCTTATTTAAGATATCTAGTGTCAAGAAATTGCAAGAAGAACAAGGCATCAAAAAAAAGAAGTTATACACGCATCCTAAGACCAAGATGAGAGATGTCGTTACCTGGAGAAACCACTTCATTGCCATGGAAGCTGGGATTGCACATATATGCGTGTTCGCCTTCAAGCCCTCTTCGCATACCCGGTCTTGGATCGACAAACGGAGCGCCAAAGCACCAACAATAGTGGATCTATGTCTTTTTCCTCTTCCGCTCATTCTCTCGCTCACGAGCCGTCGAGAAACACAAACTTGGAAAAACCTAAGGGGAGAACTCCTCTGCCCTATTTAAGGTTCACAAACACAAAATCTGGGTCATTGGATCAAGTCCCAAGAAGATAGGATGCCCAAAAAATGCCTAATTACGAAACCGGTTCACGACACTTAGAAAAACAGCTAGCGCTTTGTCTTGGAGCTAGGGGTGAGGAATGAAAACCGAAAACCGACTAAACCGACCGAACCGACCGAACCGCACCGACTTTGAAACCGAGCCGCCCGGTCCGGTGTCGGTTCGGTTTGGAGCTTTTGAAAACCGAAGGCTTATCGGTTTGAGTCGGTTTTCAAGTTGTGAAAACCGACTAAACCGAACCGAACCGAGCACTTCACCACTATTTTGGGTTGTATTTGATCGAGCAACTTTCAGATTATCTTTGCTTACAACCAGCTTCAATCACTCTCCCAATTTTCAAATCCTAAACAAGTAATATGAGGAAATAAAAAGGGTTACATAACAATTTGGATTAACAAAAATCTTCATAATAGATATTAAACAAGATGGAAGATAGGAATTTGAAGAATATGTTTAAGATGTATTGTGAGTGTGAGATCAAATCTGTAAGATCAGTCTATGTCTTGAAAATAGACAAGGAGCACTGTACAAACTAAAGATGTGTTCTGAAGCCCTAAATCAATGATCCACTGGTGAGATGAGACACAATGTCATAAGTATTTGGACAATATTACCAAAAGTCAGAAAACAAATTATGAAAAGTAGTTTACTTAGCAACAGTAAGGATTCAAGATGATGCAGAACTAGTTTATCAAGCAAATGTAGAAGTGCAGAATAAATCGCAATAGAATCCAGGTGCAAAAAAGAAGGATAATAAATATGATTCAAGAATATCTAAGATGTGGTTTATGCCAGACAGTAAGTGCAGCACTTGGTGTGGCGGTCATGATTAGTGCTATGGGAAAATAAAGTATGAACATGATACTGATAGATCCGGTAACCACAACCATGAAATGATGGGGAGTCACAACCCTGAGTTGCATACTTAATGTCATTATGAAGTTGTCCTAGCCCATTTTGATGGCATTTGCCATTTGTTATTTTGTTTTTTCTTAACCTATAAATGCCTGAAAATGTGTCAGTTTGCAGTCCAGGTATCATTGCACAAGAAATTTTATATCATTTAACACATGATTTGGCGCATGATTTGACACATGATTTGACAAATGTTTTTCGGTGTAGTAGCAAGTTTTCAGTTAGTCATCTTGCATCTCATCGAGAGAAAAATGTGATGTCATTCTCCTCCTAAGTAATTTAGGAGTTGCCTTACATTGTGTAGGTTACCCTCATCCTAGATACAATTATCGTTCATGCCTCACATTGAACATGATACTTCTACTCAAAAAAATTGTATGTTATTTATTTAATATAAACTTTTAGTTGATAAAGATTATGAAATTATTAAAGGGAAGATGACCAATCCAAAAAATAGCACTTGATTATGTTTGTTCGCAGAAAACCGACACCGAACGCAAAAAACTGACTAAAAACCGAACCGACTTTGAACCGAACCGAATGGGTTTGGTTCGGGTCGGTTTGGACAAACCAAAAACCGAGGCATGTTAGTTCGGTTTCGGTTTGGGTCCAAACCGTCCCAAACCGAACCGCTCGCACCCCTACTTGGAGCATTGAGTGAACACAGCGCTTAGCCGGTGAATACAATGCCATCTGGCAAATATGGCGCCCAACTGGATAACCCCCAGTGTCGAGCGAACACGACGTCGACGTCGAGTGAACACGACGTCGAGTGAACACGACGCCGACGTCGAGTGAACCCGACGCCGACGTCGAGTGAACACGACGCAATTGCCTTTACCGTTTGGCCAAGGAAAAAAGGACTTGTTGCACTCAGCCCAACACTCCCAGACTCTAGACAGAATATTTTTGGGGTGTTACAACTCCACCCCCTTAAAAGAATTTCGGCCTCAAAATTTAAAAAAATGATACAAAACATAAAACACACTTTACACAAATAGCTCTGGGAAGTCTCCTTGTATTGCTTGTTCGTGCTCCCAAGAGAACTCGTCCCGCCGCAATTGTCCCAACGTACTTTTATGAGCTTGAATTTTTTGCTCTGTAAACGCCTGATTTTTGAATCCTCCATGGAAACTGGACGTACCATCATCCTAAAATCTTTTATCACCGGCACTGACGCTAACTCGACCATATCAATAGGCTCCACCAAAGCCTTCATCAACACAGAAATGTGGAAAACATCATGTAATCCACTCAGCTCCTCGGACAACGCCAACCAATAGGCCGCTTTGCCTATGCGCTCTGTAACCTCGTACCGACCCAAAAATCTTGGACTCAACTTCTTGAGTCGTCGAATTATTGTAACACCTTTAAACGGGTTGATCTTCAAGTAGACTATGTCGTCCACCACAAACTCCACATTCCGGTGGCACACATTGAAATACTTTGTCTTTTGGTCTCGAGCAACCTTCAGGCGCTCTTAGATCGTTCGTACTAACTCACAAGCATCTGCCACTTCTTCTCTGCCCAAAAGCTGGGTGTCTCCCGCCTCTATCCAAGACATCGGCATTTGACACTGCTTACCGTATAACGATTTATATGAATCCATCTGAATGCTCACTTGGAAGTTATTGTTGTAGCAAAACTCCACCATAAACAGGTTGTCTTCTCATCTCTTGTTAAAATCAAGAGCACGCTTCCTCAACATATCTTCCAATATATGATTTGTACTTTCCGTTTGATCATTCGTTTGCGGATGGAACACGATACTAAACTTAAGCTTGGTGCACAAGCTCTTTTGGACTAACCTCCAATCCTTGGATGTAAATCGTCCATCTCGGTCACTAACAATACTCTTTGGAATCAATGCAAATGTACCATGTTCCGAACATAGAGCTCCATTAGCTTCTTTATGCAATCATCCTTCTGAATTGAAATGAAGTGAGCCACTTTGGGTAGGCGATCCACAATCACCCAAATCGCATCGTTATCCTACTAAGAACGAGACAGACCATGCACGACATCTTTCACTCAAGAATAGGAAGGGGTTTCAAGAACCCGCTCGGCATCTTGCACTCACCTTCACCAAGGCACAAGTCTGGCATTGACTCACGTACAAAACTACATCTCGTTTCATCCCAGGCCACTAACAAGCTTTCTTCAAATCTAAGTACATCTTTCTACTACTCAAATGAATGGAATACTTCGTAAAGTGCGTCTCGAACATCAACTCCTCATGGAGCTTGCCGAACTGCGGCACACAGACCCTTCCATTCTTCATTAAGATCCTAGAGACCATCTTCACGACACAGCCTTCGTCTTTCTAAGCTTCCACCACCAATGGCTGGAAACTATACATCCATATTGGTTGCCTACCGAATACGATCAAACAAATCACATTGCAACTCTATCCAATTCAACCGAGCCACACTAGACTCACCTCTAGTCACACAGACGATGCACAAAGACTCAAATTCTTGCATCACCCGCTCGTTATGCGCTTCAATCCAATTACCTTGTCCAGAATATTTCCTACTCAAAACATCAGCCACAACGTTGATCTTGTCTAGCATATATTGAATCGTCATGTCGTAGTTCCCAAGGAACTCGACCCACGTGGGTTGGCACAATGTTCAAATCTTTCTGATCCAAAAGATACTTCAGACTCTTATGGTCTGTGAAGATCTCCACCCTTGCGTTATAAACATAATGTCGCCGCAACTTTAACGTAAAAATTACCACCAACAACTATAAGTCATGGACGAGATAATTCCTCTCATGAAGCCTCAGCTGCCTAGACTCATAGGCTACTACGTTGCCACGATGCACCAACACACAACCCAATCTGCAACCTGACGCGTCATCGAAAATCTAAAATCTTTCTGTCTCACTAGGAATGCATATGATTAGAGTAGACATTAACCTTTCCCTCAATATCTCGAATGTTTGGGTGCACTCTGGCGTCCACACAAACATATGATCCTTGCAAGTAAGAGAAGTGAGGGGCAAAGCTATCTACGAGAAGTTTTCCACAAACCTTTTGTAGTACCCGACTAGTCTAAGGAAAACCCTGACCTTCCACACGGTTCTCATAATAGGTCAATCTCTAATGGCTTTAACTTTTGTCGGATCCACTGCCAGCCCATCATCACTAATCACATGTCCTAAAAACGCCGCTTTCTCTAACCGGAACTCGCACTTTGAAAACTTAGCATAAATCTGATTCTCTCTCAGAATTTGCAAGACCACTCTCAAGTGAGTCTCATGCTCCATTTTGACTTTGAATACACTAGGATGTCATTGATGAACACCACCACAAATGAATCCAAGTACCGTTGAAACACTAGGTTCATCAAATACATGAACACTGATGCCGTGTTCATCAAACCGAACAACATCACCGAGAACTCGAAGCAACCATACCTCGTCCCAAACGCTATCTTGGTAATATTTTTTTCTCGAATATGCAGCTGGTAATACCTGGACTTCAAGTCCAACTTGGAGTATACCACCGACCATACTAACTGGTCAAACAAATCATCTATTCGCAAAATTGGGTACTTATTCTTGGCGGTCAACTTATTCAACTCACGGTAGTCTATGCACAATACATACCAACATCTTTCTTCTTCACAAACAGCACCGACGCACTCCGCGGCGAAGAGCTGTGCCTAATGCAGGTTCAACCCGCGCGCGTAGCCTTCTTCTTCACCTAACCTTGGCACCTCATGTTATTTCGCCCAGTACTTGCTCATTTATTTCCGCCATAGAAGTCAAAATGCGCCTAAGAACAGAAAGCCTCCGCACTCCTCTCGCTCTGGCTTTGGACTTCGTGGACTTTGGGGGGGGGGGGAATGGTGGGGTCGTCCATAATTTATAGAAATTTTGGGCTTCAAATAGCAGTAATTCCCATTTCTCCCATTAACAGAGTGGGGAGTTACGGGAGTAACAGTCGTACACACGATCTGCACAACTGATCTGCATGTTAACCACCGCACGCAGGATCCCAACCGCCAAAACCACCGCCCGTTGCTGGCCATGCTGGCCGTCGTCGCCTCCCCGACCGTGGCGCGCCACTCGCAGCACGGGCGGGCCTCCGCTCGGCTGCCAGGCGCACGGGCTGCCTCAGCCAGCCTCGGCCAGCCTCTGCGAGGCCAACTACCCCTTTGGCCTCCCGACGCCCGGGCGGCATCGGCGGACCTCCCCGAGACCAGCTTCCCCCTTGGCCACCCGGCTGGGGGGCCTCGTCCGCGGCCGACCGCACCTTTGGCCGCTCGGCGCCCAAGCGACCTCGACCACAGCAGGCCTCGCAAGGCCGGCCGCCCCCTTGGCCGCTTGGCACCCGGGCGGTTTCGGCCGCGACCGACCCCCGCAAGGCCAACAACCTCCTTGGTCGCTTGGCGCCCAGGCGGCCTCGGTTGGCCTCCCCGAGGCTGCCCGTCCCTTGGCCGCCCGGTGCCCAGACGTCCTCTGTCGGCCTCCCGGTGCCCAGACGTCCTCTGTCGGCCTCCCCGAGGCTGACAGCCCCCTTTCTCTCTCGACGTCGGGATGACCTCAACCGCGGTCGACCGCTACAAGGTTGGCCACTCCCTTGGCCGCCCGACGCCTGGACGACCTCAGCCGTCCACCCCGAGGTCGGCCGCCCCCTTGGCCGCCTGGCGCCCGGGCGGCCTCTGCGGGGTGGGCCGCCCCCTTGGCTGGCCGACATTAGGGTGGCCTCGACCTTGGTCGTTGGGCTCATCGGGCCGCCTATTTCCCCGGGCAGGTTTTTTTGGCTCTGAGGGAACGGTAGTCTTTTTACTAAAATTGGTGATCTGCGTGCTCGAATCCGGGCATTTTTATTCGTCCATCTGATAGCTACCAAGTAAAATTATAGGCCCCCCTATAAAAATCTATAAATAGACCCTGAATTCTTTCATTTGGGACCTTTTTCTTCTGCCCGGAATTTTCTTCCTGCGTTCGCCACTCTCTCTCTCCCCCCATCTTTGTGGGTCCTCCATCAGAACTCTTCTCGATCTTCGAAGCCGCACTCGAGTTCCTTCGAGCACTTCAGAGATTGTTGGAGGGCCTTCAACCGTCTTATGCCGCTTGCGTGAATGTCTAAGCAATCCATACCGCAAGGCTTCTCAGTACCAGCATTCTGAGCCTGCCAATGTTCCTAAGTTTGTGTGCTATCCACCGCATGCAGAAGTAAAACCTTGGTTCCTCGAGCTGTGCCCTGTCACGCTCTGAATATCTCCCCTCTCTTACTTTCAAGTTATAACGAGCAGCGGTCTGTCACTCTCTCCTTTCTCTGAAAGCCCTGTGAAACAACGCTACCTATGGAAATTTGGCCGAGTGAGGGGTTACCAAAATCTCCTCCGTTCTATTTCTTTCCACCTGCACCGAGAGGGAAGAGGGCAAAAAATATCAAGTTTTCCTTACGCAACTCTGTGCGAGAATAGGAAAAAGATGGAGAAATTTACTTTTTCTTATCCATTTGCCTTTGTCGGCGAAACAAAAAAAACACTTTTTATCTTCCAATCGGTGCTGCCCTCCTTTGAGACCAAATATGTGAAACCCTCGTACAACGAAATTGCTTGATTCGACTGTTGCTAGTCTTCTTTGGATCCGCTTCCTTTTTCTTTGAAATTTGCAAATTTGTCATCATCCACCTTGCTTTTGCCCTATCCAACCTCTAATCTAGTGATTGATTTGCACATAGTTTGTATCTAAAAATAAGGTTTGCACTTAAAATTATTGATTTGCCCGTAACAATGATTTGCACGTAGTCAAAATTAGTTTACACCTAAAATTACTCTTAAATAAAGAAAAACGAGCCCATCAACTTTAACTTTGCACACACTTTTAATGTTGACACAGGACAAAATTTTTTTTGCAGCCCATTTTTGTTTAAGAGCCACCAAGTTGAAACTGCATTAAATTCTCTTGAGCATGATGAAATATAAAAAATTAGTACCCAAAATTTCAAAACTTGTCCCGGTGATTCCTGCTTTTGAAAAAGACAACAGAAGCATTTCCAGTAGTTTTTTTATGTGCAACTTCTTGTTTATGCATATTAATAATTTCATCAATTTTATAGCTATTTTTGTGTTGGCTGAATGGGTTCGTTGAGGCATTATTACAAACACTTGGCCTGCAATCATTACATGTATGTTGCTTGCACTCATCATTCAGCTTCATCATTGACGCAAGCTTCCTGAACGAGTTAGGCGAAAGCTACTGTGAAGAATTGGAAGAAACTGAACGAGAGGACGAAAGGCGGTGGCTCTCACCAGAGGATTCCACATTACGATCCGCAAGCAACACAGACCCAACATCATTGAAACCAGGATTTGGAGAAATGAGGCTCGCCATTAGTTTAGCGTCCTCCTCAAGAGTCAAGACGCTTTTCATCATTCCGCCTGCCAATGGAGATAGACGCACACGCCAGCTTGCGGCACCACCGGCCAAGGCCGAAACTTGCAACACCGCGACAGCTAGAGAAAAATAAGAACGAGGAGAGGGAAAACACCTTATCACCAGCTCCACTTTCTCCAAGCTCCACTCTCTCCAAACCCCACTGCTCCTGAATTTGTCTCAAAACCTACTAAGAGTCCCACGGGGGAGAGGATGTCAGGGGGGACGGGGGAGAGAGCCACACGCCAAAACAGGCGAGAACGCAGGGGTGTGCGCCTAAATGAAGGAATTTGCAGGGAAAATGGCTATTTTTGCAGGTCCCCGATTTTTTCCCGGTCTAGAAAATCGAACCCTCTTATTTCGGAGTTAAACTGTGTGCAAACAGTCAATCAATCTACAGCAGCAACGACAAAAGGTTTTTTTTACTGTGGGAAATCAAAAAAGGGGGAAAACTATGTGTTCGAATCTGTGTCGGGCCAAAATTCACTATTTCACATATTTCACAAATTTTGATAGTTTTCTTGTAGGGTGACAGACCACTTCTGCGTTAAAAGCTTTAAACACAAGAATAATAAAAAGAAAACCATGTCCTCGGAGTCTGATGAGAGCGCCCCAGTGGGGTAAAATGTTAAGTCGTCGGTGCCTTAATGAAAGTGCTCTCATAAAGTTTGAGTCTTGAGGAGAGCGCTCCTGCAAAGAAAAATGTTAGAATGAGAGGAACTAAACTAGTACGGGACAAGAGTAGTACTTAAAAGAAAAGAACTGATGTGAAAGAAATAAGCAAAACCAATATGAGACTAGAGTACTGGAAAAAATACTGAACTAAAATAAATGAAAGAACTGCACTAGTGCAAGACTGAAATAAATAAGAAAAATGTTAGTAGTCCAATCGCTCTAATCTGGAGGCTTCAATTTCATCTCCGTTCTCAGGAGGCAAGTTAAGTTTCATCTCCGTTTATAGGAGTCAAGTTCAGTTTCATCTCTGTTCATTGGAGGTAAGTTCAATTTCATCTTCGTTCATAAGAGCCAAGTTCAGTTCCACTTCTATTTTTAAGAAACTTATTTTGAGTTACACTCATTATTAGGATCTGAAAATAGTTTAGTTGCACCTTTTAATTATGACTTAATCGGATTGGGAAAATTTATTATAGGTTGCACTTTTATTATTCATTCGAGAATAATTATCAACTTTATTTGCTCGCGTCGGATTAAATCTGAGCTTCTTATTAAAGAGCACGATTGTCCTCAAATTTCAATCTCAAAAATCATTTCCAAACTTAGGTGATGTTTTTCATCCGAGACGAGGTTGGGCATTTCACCTTCCAAGTAAACCCAAAATTCTCGATAGTTATTTCAAAAATGCGGCGTTCGATGATTTTGCAAAATCCTCAAAACACTCAATGCTTAGAATCTTGCCTCAATATTTATTCATTTGAACTCAACGTTCAAATTAAAACACGATCGCGCGCTCAGATTCTCATTTTTCGAAGGATTTAAATGCATCGATTTTAAAACGCGACTTTAGACTTCAAGAATTAAGAAAATCTTTAATTTTCACTCAAAAGTCTCCAAATATTAACACAACATTAAAGAGTGCTTAAAATGAGCATAGAAATTTTTTCAAAAAATTTCGAGCATTTCAGACTTCAGAGCATATAAATTGGCCAAACAATTTTTATTTAGGCCTTTTAAGATATCAAATCATAAAATCTCAAATGTTTTGTAGAGATTGTCCTCATTAAGAGAACCCGTTTTTATGTTTAAAACTTTTTTTCCCATGAGTCAAGATTTTTCTCAAAAAAATCCTAAAGTTTCTATTATCATAATTAGTTTGCTAATAACCATTTCTGAAATGAACCAGTGGTTGAGATTGAGCGGAAAGTCGGATTTTGATCTTTTGTCCTCATAGCGGATTTGAAACTGATCCATTATGGAGGGGCGTTGATGCTGAGGCTGTGACTGGGATTAATAATATCCTTGTTATCTGATCTCATCATGGAGATTGAACACAGTTGTTGCTCCCCGACGATGGAGAGAGAGGCGGCCTCTGCCACCGTCGGCTAGCGGTTGCTAAATGTCGGTGCCGCCCCCGGTCGACTCATCGGGGCCAGCGAACTTTTGGGCAGTGGTAAGGTGGCACAACGTCGCCGGCCATTGCCTAAAATACACAAACTGATAGTGAGGTGGCGCGGTTGCTCTACTTCGGACAATGCCTCCCTGCCCCGCTTCTCTGGTGGCTATCCGGCCAAGGCACCACCCCTGGCCGGCGCGCCGGGGGTCGGGCTTCCCTCCGGCGGTGGTTCGGCGGCCCGGTGCCGGCCGTCGCCGCCGCAATAAATAAATAGAGAAAGCATGTATTCTCGGGTGCCGCCGGAGCAGCGAAATTCGACGGCACCATGACCCTCCACCGTAGGGGATGATCATCCCTGATGGTGAAACACCCTCCTTGCGCCACCACCGACGTTAGGCAGGGTTTACAACTCGCGGCCACCACCCGACCCGGAGCAAGGCTTGGTTGGCGTAGGCGGCGCTCCGGCCGCCGAGAGGTGCTTGCATCACGTCGGGGGAGGGGAGAAATTTCACCTAGAGTTGGGGGGCTCGGGAGGTAACCTAGAGTTGGGGGGCTCGGGAGGTACCGGGCTGGTTGGCCATTGAAAGTGGTAGAAAGGTGGCGGGGTTGGCTTTGGGTTTCCGACAGCCTAGGGTTCAGGTAGGGCTCGAAAAAGCTGAACTGAGCTGGTGTGATGCAATAAGTTTCAATGTGCTCGTATCGACTATACAAATTCAAAGGAACTGACAGAACTTAGATCGGAGTTCTCTAGCTTGATATACAAAATCTCTTATTCGCGACGTTCTACGAAAAACAGTCATATCCACCATATGACCTTAGAATTTAACAGAATGAGTTCCAACGCACTCGTATTAACTATACAATGCCACAAAATCTATAGAACTCAAATCGAAGTTCTCTAGCTTCAAATCCCCGTCTAAGATTACCTCCTACCTTGTTATGGGTCTTAGGTAGAGACTCGGGTCACTTTTATTGGTCCCACTAGGGTTCTAGTGACTCAATAAAAATCGGGATGTTACATTCCACCCTGACAAATCCCGGTTCTCCTAATGCGCAAACAAACAAAGGTTACTCGTCACCACCGCTCTGATTGACCCCGGTCCCCCTAAGTCACGAACGAATAATGATTCTTTGTCACCTCCACCCAAACAAACCCCGATTCTCCTAAGGTGCAAACAAACAAAGGTTTCTCGCCACCTCCACCCAGACGGATCTCGATCCTCTTGAGCCGCGAACGAACAAAAGTTCTTTGCCACCTCCACTCGGACGAACCCTTGTTCTTCTAAGGCACAGATTAGCAAATGTTCTTCACCCAGATGGACCCCGGTCCTCCCAAAGCATGAACAAACAAAGGTCCTTCGCCACCTCCATCTAGTCGAACCCTGGATCTCCTAAGGAGCAAACAAACAAAGGTTCCTTACCACCTCCAATCAGACGGATGTCGGTCCTCTCGAAACACAGACAAACAAAGGCTCTTTGTCACCTTCAATGGAACAGATCACGAGATCTTCAAAGAAAAGAGTGCATCCTTGATCCTCTATCAAGATCAACCATGAGTTCTCCTGCGCAACTGAGCTAAAAACGAACATCGAGCCCTCGAGCGCCATCTAGACGAAGGGGGTAAATGTCCCTTTACACTACGCTCTGGTGTCAGCTCCAAGTACTCACGCCCAATGGCAACTGCCAAATCAATTCGCCGCATAATATACATGCATCCAAGCAATGTGGGCACAATGGCAAACACTCTGGATTCAACAAGATGCCCAAGGCTTTAACAAGAGATACAAAACGTCCACGCGACGCGGATACAGTCAAGTAATCTTTTGGTGAAAACATCAACACCACCTTTCGAGGTATTTCCTATTCAGGGGATGAAATGCCCTCACATCCTTCATATTGCGCGAAGCCACTAGAGGCATAGCACAATGGCACGCTCGCCTCGCCGTAATGGACCTGCCCTCATGGCCGTCATCCCGGGGACCACTCAACCATCCTGTATCGCTCTACTCCAAGGCCTCGGGACCCCATATATTCTGCAAATGCGAAAGCTTGCATTATTCTGACATCCTGGGGCACAAACACCATCAACGGCTTCCGCCTAAAAGAGCACTGTCTCAACTTTTGATGAGGACGGACATCAAGTTCTTTTATGCTTCCACGTAAGAGCAGACACTGAGTCCTTTCAAATCTTCTAGTAGGAACGGACCTGCTAGTCCTCTGCAACATAAAGACAATGGGGGCAAAACATCCCTCCATGTACCATCCAAGAATCCACCACCAACGCTAGCCTTCAGTGGCAACCACACATGTTAGCGCGTAGCAGCAAACTCGTTCCTTCATACAAAGAGAAAGTGCGAAAAGCAACACGCTTCCGCACCAACGCAACACACGAAGTGTAAAGTAGAGGGACCAAGTACCTATAAGACGTACTTGCAACACGTCGCGACCACCGCCCAAAAAGAAAGGACGATGCACGAGCAATCAGCCCGTAGGATTTGCAGTTTAGGCATCCACCACAGAGCCTTCAAAGTCGACACCAAGTCACGCCAATACACCACCGCTCCTGCAAAGCGTCACAAACGAAGGGCAATCCGCCCAACGGAGAATCACAATCCTACGACAA
Source organism: Platanthera guangdongensis (assembly GCA_039583875.1). NCBI lineage: Eukaryota > Viridiplantae > Streptophyta > Magnoliopsida > Asparagales > Orchidaceae > Platanthera > Platanthera guangdongensis. Next base: position 185,918,898 of record CM077159.1, read on the forward strand.
AGTAATCAAGCTTGGAAATTTTCGAGCTCATAGATTCGCGGGTCACAACCCACAAAAATTTGTGGGCATTTGATGAGGTTTCCCCGACATTTGAAGATTGCCGCAATATATACATATATGTACTCAAAATGATCGTAAAAAAATATAAATCAATATTACAAGTTTTATTTTATAAAAAAAAACTACGTTTTGTCGTAAAACTATTAATTTCACGCAATCTTTCTCTCCCTATTCTTTCTCTTTCTTTCCCTCTCTCTCCCTCCCCCTTTCTCCTCTCCCTTCCGCCATCTTTCTTCCTTTCTCTCTCCCTCTCTCTTCTCCCCTCTCTCTCTCTCTCTTTCACTCTCTCCCTCCTCTCTCTCCCAACTCTCTCCCCCATCTCATGCTTTCTCTCTCTCATGATCCAATGACTCTTGTTTGATCTATGATGTGCCTCCAAATACCGCTATAAATTGAAAGTGTCAACTACTAGACCCACTATAAATGGAAAGCGCTTTTTTTAATTACAAATAAATAAAGAATTATGAAATTAGTGAACCAATTGAATCGGCCAAAAATAAATTCGGACTATGTATGTATTCATATTTGATTTAATGGATATATTCACTATAAATGTCAATAATTAGATCATAAAATACAGAGAAATTAAATTGATGAGTCATACCATAAAATTATAATAACAAGTAATAAAAAAGAGTAAGACGAGAGACTAACATCTCGAAAAATCAATTTAGATTCATGTCTGAGCGTTCGAGCATGAAAGCTATACATCTCTTGAGGAGACACATTGACAACTATTGAGAAAGAAAATAAAATTTGTATATACTGTTTATTGATCTTGAGAAGGCTTATGATAGAGTTTCAAGAGAGATCTTATGGAGTGTCTTATAAAAGAAAAGTGTAAATATATCATATATTGACATAATCAAAAATATGTATACAAATTCAGTGACAAGGGTGAGGACATCTGGATGATTAACACAGGAATTCCTATCACTGTTGGCTTATATCAAGGTTCCGCTTTAAGCCCTTATCTTAGATGAGCTCACCAGAAATATCCAACAAGAAATACCTTGGTGTTTATTGTTTGAGGATGATATCATTTTGGTTGATGAGACACGCGAGGGTGTAAACGCAAAACTTGAATCTCGGTGAGATACTTCAGAAAAGAAGGGTTTTAGGTTGAGTAGGGCAAAAACGGAGTATATGAAGCTTAAATTTAACAGTACAAGAAGGACGGATGACTTCGTTATTAAGTTGGGTGATCAAGATATTTCCCATAGTAAGTGTTTTAAATATCTTGGATCGATAGTTCAAAAAGACGGAAGTATTGATAAAGATGTGACATGAATCCAAGCGGGTTGGTTGAAGTGGAGTGACGCGTCAAAGATCTTATGTGGTCGTAAAGTACCACTAAAACATAAGGACAACTTTTATCATACTGCAATTAGACCCGCGATGCTCTATGATTTTGAGTATTGAGCAGTGAATTGTGAACATGAGCAAAAAATGGGAGTTGTGGGGATGAGAATGCATAGGTGGATGTGTGGACACACGAGATCAGATAAATTTAGGAATGAGTGTATTAGGGATAAGATAGGAGTAGCACCAATTACAGAGAAAATGCAAAAAACTCGACTAAGATGGTTTGGACACGTACAAATGAGACCATTAGAGGCACCTGTTAGGTGTTGTAAGAGTTTGATCATTAGACATTTTAAACGAGGGAGGGGTAGACTAATAAAGACTTGAAATGAAACTATAAGGAAAGACATGCTATACTTAGGCATTACCGCATTTGTTGAAGCCAAATATGACCTCAACTGGAGTTCGAAGAAAAAGGGGTGCAGCCAAAACCTACTTCTCTCAAGTCTCAACCCTCGACTGGATTCAAAGGACCTAAAACTGACCCAACAGCCTCAGCAGGGAGGTCCCACCTCACACACGGAAGATCTCTGAGAGCTTCCCCTCCAAAGCCAAAGCTGGGCTGGGAGCTCCTCAGAAAGCACTGAAATTTGAGAGATAATGATAGCTTGCCTTCTAAGGAGCCCTTATGGGTCTATTTATAGCATCGTGCTGAGCTGAAATTACTGAAAAGCCCCTAGTTGGTCTGCCAATAGCCGAATCCCGCTGTTTTTCTGAGGGTACTGAAGTAATTTCTCCTGAGGGCAATTAGGACATTTTACCCAAGGCCCTGGGCCCCACTCGGCGAGAGCGGTGCCGAGGTCCTTCTGTCCAGAACGTGGCGCGACCGCTCTCGCCTGCCTATAAGCGAGAGCCCGTTGAGATGGGAGCCTGGCGCAAGCGCAAGCGTTCCCGCGCAGGCCGCGCTCGACGATCTTGGCCTGTTGTTCTTCGTTCGACGATTCGGTTGCGCTCGCCGATCTTGGATCGACGATCCGGCGCGATCGTTCCCGCCTACTTGGGCGAGACCTTCCTTAGGGCGGGAACACTTTCGGCTAGCCCAATTGTGACCATTGTGCCTCCCGGTCTGACTCAGCGAATATGAGGTTGTACACAATCCCCGCTCTTTTTGAGCTAGCTCTGCGCTCGAAAAGACATGTCCAACCCAAAAATATTCGCTGAGCACGTGTCAACATCAGGGAATCTTTCGATGGGCCGTACGGTGCCTATAAATATGTGTGCTGATAGACTGTCATAATACTTCCCTCGAGTCGTCATTCTCCGCCTGAGCTCTCGCCTCCGCTCGCGATGCCTTCCAAGCGCGCCGACAAACCGCTTCCGCAGGATCTGCAAGACCGCATCAACGCGGCACAGGCGCGAGCTAGGGCTAACAGCTCCCTGGTTGCCCCATGGCTAGCGAGACAGTCGTCGGTCGCTGAGCCTTCTCTGCCCAAGAAGAAGAAGAAGAGGGCGAAGGTGGTTCAGCGGGACCTGCCCCGCGAGAACAGGAGGCCGCCTACCCCAACCCCTAGCCGCGCGGACGGCCCTTCGCCGCGGAAGGTATGCTTGATTTGCCAATTAATGAAAACACCAGCTGCTCAGTAGTTGACGCGATATCTCTCGCAGGAGACGGTTCCTGATACTGCCGTGTCCCCGCGAGAACCTCTGGATCCATCCTCTAGCCATCTCGAGGATCAACCGCGGGTTCCAGAGGTGGCCCCTCCACCTGACCCGAACACTGCAGGTAACGGTTCCCCTCTCGCCCTTGACTTGACTTTTAAAATGCTGAACTGATTTCTCGCAGCGCCAGTTTTCGCACCGCCAGATCTCGCCACCCGGGAGAGCGGGGCGAGAGCTGCGAATCAGCCTGCCCACGCGGTTGATTCCTCCCTACCGGCGGGAGGAAATACTACCGAGTCCATCTCCCCCGCTCCCTACCAAGCTGGGATCACCATTCGCAAAGTTTAACCCCCCCCCCCCCCCCCCCCGAAAAAGGAAAGCCAATCGACCTCCTCTTTGGAGCTGAGGGGGGGGGGGGGCTGGGCCTTCTCGCCTGCCGTTGACCGTGGGGCCTCGTCATGCTGCAGGTATATGGAAACTTTATCACAGCTACCCTTTAGCTTTCGCTAAAATAGGGACTCTTTTGACAGGGGACATGAGCTCGCGGCTTGGAGCTGAGGTAGAGGAAGAAGAAGAAGAAGAAGAATGAGAGGGAGAAGATGGCGAGAGCTCTCCCTTCCCTTCGTCTGATGAGATGGAGGAGATCCTGACCGGTGCCGGGAGCGCGAAAAGACGGGGGAAGAAGGTCGCCGCCGTCCTGTCGAAGCTCATCCGACGAGAACGGGTCCGCGACCTTGCGGCAAAAGAGTTTCGCCAGTCAGTGGAGAAGAGGCTAGAGACCCTGGAACGGGATTACCTTATCGGCGAGATGGACCGGCCGGGGGGAGCTACCGCCGGATCCTCACCCGAGAGGTTCATCGAGCGAATCCGGGATCTGTCTCGCTGGGTTGACCTGGGATGTAACGTTCTGTCGTCCTACTTCAATCCGCAGGCGCCACCCCGGACCAAGCTGCGGGACCGAGGAAAATGGCGGTGGGAGCAAGGGAAATGGCGCTGGGAGCCTTACTGAAGCGCGAGACCTCCCCTCCTCTTCCCTAGGCCTTCCCTTCTCAGATGTACCTTTATTTACTTGCTTAGAACTGTAACTAATAACTCTGCGCTTATCATTTATTTTTTATCCCGTTCTCGCTCAGCGAGAGTAATAACTTGGTATTTATCACTTTCTATTATTGTCTGCGTATGTATGTTATTTTCCCGGGCTCTGGGTAGGCGGGAGCTACCTTGCTTCCGCCGATCTTGCCTTTCGCATGTCATCTCGCCATATTTGCGCTAGTCACTTAGTCAATCGGTCGCTGTCAAACTCGGGCGGGAAAAACGAAGCGTCGCTGACCTAGGACGCGCCGGCTATACCCCCGCCGCCTTTCTGAAAACAGCCATCATTATTACGGTTTTCTATAAATAGGTAAGCTCACCTACCACATTCATTTCTCCGATTCCAGTCTCTCTCCTCTTCTGTTGCTTTCGCGGTACCTCCAAAGCTCTCGCCTATCTCCGCATCCTCCTTCCGCTCCCGCGCCGTTCTCGCTCTCGCCTTCTTCTTGAAGCTTTCGCCTTCGAACCTTTTATCGCGATGCCGGGCGGAGGTGAGGGACGATCCAACTGCGCGGAAGCTTTTCAGAAGCATCTTTTCCCTTCCTGCACTCTCACCGTGGATGAGTTCAACTTAATCAAGACTCAACACGTTCCCGCCAGCTTTACCGTACGGAACCCGGGCAATAACGACAAGGTAAACACCGCAGGGGAGGGGGAGCTCGCCATCCCCATTGAGCACTTCGAGGTGGGCTTCCGCCTCCCGCTGTGGCCCGAGATGCGGCAGGCCCTCCGGTATTACGGGGTGGTCCCCGCGCAGCTGAACCCAAATTCAGTTGCGATTCTCGTGGCGTTCATATGTTATATGCGGTCCGAGAGGATCGAGTTCAGCTTGCCGATCTTCCGCAAGTTGTTTACTTTCCGCGCGAAAGGAGGTGTGGTGTTCTTCTCAGGGCAACTGCTCAAGACAATCGGTCTCGCCAACAAGCACCATCACTGGGGCGAGAGGTTCATCTACGTTTCCGGCGACTTTGGGAACGTACCTCTCGCCCCCATCCAATACGAGGATGTCGCTTATAAGCCCCCCTCTTTGGGCTCGCGCGAGAGCGCCCTCCTTGAGTTCTTCGGAACCAAGGACTTCGACGTCCTCTACCTCCGGCGAGACATCGATTCTCTCCTACCTGTGCTTCCGGGAGAAGGTAGAGTCTCGCTTTTATCTCTCTTTTCCTTGTCTTTTCCAAGGTTGGAAATTAGTGTTATTATTTTCGCAGGAGAGCGCGAGATCCCCTTACGCCAGCCTTTTGACGAGGCTCGCGCCGGTGGGAGTCAACCTCCTAAAGACCCGCTGGCTCTTGAGAAGGCCGCTGCGCAAGCCTGCCGGAAAGAGTCGGCCCCTCCCCCTTCAAGCGGTGCCGTGAAGCGAAAGCCTGGTGCCCCCGCGCCTCAACCAATCAAGAGACCCAAGACAACCGATACCGAGAAGGGCAAGGCTGTTGTGGTGCCGCCCGCCCAACCTCTCCCTGCAGGCCGCTCCTTTGAGGAGGTCTTGCTGGCCGTTAGCCAGATTGCGGCCACCAGGGGCGGCCCTGAGACCCCTACCGAGATCCCTCAGGCCCCTGGTGCCGCAGAGAGCGAGGGTGCTGCCGCCGGGACCTCCGGCCACCCCCCTTCTGAAGAGGTGCCGCGGGGCCATCGCAATTTTGGTCTCGGCATGAGGTGTCTGGACGCGGAAAACAAGCCGCTGCTGCAGTGGGATCCTGACGCCAACAAGGTCTCGATCTCGTCCCTCTTGCCAAGCTGGGCAGAGCGAGACGAGGTCACCAGCGAGGCTTTCGCCCTAGGCTACTGCCTCTACAGCCGGGAGGATGCTAGTGTCTATGACAGGATGTTGACCCGGCTACTGGCCTACGACTCCACTCGCGCCCTGATGCATATGCTGGAGCTTGCGCACATGTGTGCTCGCCGGAGCATCACAATAGATCGCAATTTTCAGGACATGTTCAAGGCTAGGGATGATGCGGTGGCTCAGGCGGCCACTCTGGCCAAAGAGCTGGCTGAGGCCCAGCAACTGCTATCCTCGCGCCAGACGGAAGGGGTAAGCGAGATCTTTTACAGCGCTTGCGCTTGCTACTTTACCTCTTCTTTTTTATGCTAACCTTTCGCTGTTCAGGATTCCCCCCAAGCCACCCTTCGCGAGGAGCTATCCCAAGCTCGGTACGACAACATTCTCCTGCGGGAGCAGATCGCGCGTCTTGAGGCGAGTGCGGCCCCCCCACTGGACGAGAGACTGAAGAGCCGGTATTACTCGGTTTATGATATCGACAAGCTGCTCCAGGGGAACGCGCAAGCTACAGTAAGGTTGACGCTGGAGACGCTGCGAGACGTCAACTACTGGGACGGGAGGGGCAAAGACATCACTGCTCAGCAGCTTGTTCCATGGCTTTTCGAGCCCATTCCAAAGCCTACGGGCGTCCCTGATACCCCACCCCCGGATGTCCCGAAATTCCCTGCTGGGGGTGGCGAGACCTCTGGGGAGAGCTCCGGCGAAAGCTCTAGCGGGAGCTCAAGCGGGAGCTTTGAGGGGTACAGCCTGTCTCCATGAGAGGCCCCTTTTTGCTTTTCCTTTTCGCCTCAATGTAAAGCGCGAGACGCTATCAGTTTGTACTTATATATAATATTTTTAATGCAAATGTTTTCTTTATAAATATCCCGTCATGTTATTGTGAATGTGCCCAATGCAATTTTCGTGGTCGAATGTTTCCCGCGTGTGCTTCCGCCGAGGCCCTTGGCCTTCCTAGGATAGCCTTCCCTAGAGATGGATCAGCGGGAACCTGCACGAATCCTTAGGCGGGAACCTGCTGCAAACTGCCAGATGGAAGCGTGGCTCACGAACCCTTGGGACGGAACCGTGTTCTTTAGCCTGCGTGAATCCCTTCAGGCCCGTCGCCTAACGATCCCGCCCGTTTGTTCGAGAATATCAAGAGGAGCCTTCTTGGAGAAAGCACCCCCCACTGCGAGATCTCTTTGACGGGGACTTCCCTGCCGAGATCTATCCCTGTCGAGACCTTTCCTATCTTTTTCATTTTGCATTCCCAATGCGCCTCCTGCCTTGTCCAAACCAAGCCAACCAAACCAAACCTATCCCCCACAGGCGAGCCTTCGAACCTGCCAGCTAGATGAGAGCCTACGCAGCGGGTCTACCTGGGGACGAGCCGAGCTCGGGGTGCCGATGACGTTCTCAATCCAACCAAACCTATCCCCCACAGGCGAGCCTTCGGACCTGCCAGCTAGATGGGAGCCTGCGCAGCGGGTCTACCTGGGGTCGAGCCGAGCTCGGGGTGCCGATGAAGACCTCAAACCAACCAAACCTATCCCCCACAGGCGAGCCTTCGGACCTGCCAGCTAGATGAGAGCCTGCGCAGCGGGTCTACCTGGGGCCGAGCCGAGCTCGGGGTGCCGATGAAGATCTCAAACCAACCAAACCTATCCCCCACAGGCGAGCCTTCGGACCTGCCAGCTAGATGAGAGCCTGCGCAGCGGGTCTACCTGGGGCCGAGCGAGCTCGGGGGTGCCGATGAAGATCTCAAACCAACCAAACCTATCCCCACAGGCGAGCCTTCGGACCTGCCAGCTAGATGAGAGCCTGCGCAGCGGGTCTACCTGGGGCCGAGCCGAGCTCGGGGTGCCGATGAAGATCTCAAACCAACCAAACCTATCCCCCACAGGCGAGCCTTCAGACCTGCCAGCTAGATGAGAGCCTGCGCACGGGTCTACCTGGGGCCGAGCCGAGCTCAGGGTGCCGATGAAGATCTCAAACCAACCAAACCTATCCCCCACAGGCGAGCCTCGGACCTGCCAGCTAGATGAGACCTGCCAGCGGGTCTACCTGGGGCCGAGCCGAGCTCGGGGTGCCGATGAAGATCTCAAACCAACCAAACCTATCCCCCACAGGCGAGCCTTCGGCCTGCGCTAGATGAGAGTGGGCAGCGGGTCTACCTGGGGCCGAGCCGAGCTCGGGGTGCCGATGAAGATCTCAAACCAACCAAACCTATCCCCCACAGGCGAGCCTTCGGACCTGCCAGCTAGATGAGAGCCTGCGCAGCGGGTCTACCTGGGGCCGAGCCGAGCTCGGGGTGCCGATGAAGATCTCAAACCAACCAAACCTATCCCCCACAGGCGAGCCTTCGGACCTGCCAGCTAGATGAGAGCCTGCGCAGCGGGTCTACCTGGGGCCGAGCCGAGCTCGGGGTGCCGATGAAGATCTCAAACCAACCAAACCTATCCCCCACAGGCGAGCCTTCGGACCTGCCAGCTAGATGAGAGCCTGCGCAGCGGGTCTACCTGGGGCCGAGCCGAGCTCGGGGTGCCGATGAAGATCAAACCAACCAAACCTCCCCCAGGCGAGCCTTCGGACCTGCCCTAGATGAGAGCCTGCGCACGGGTCACCTGGGGCCGAGCCGAGCTCGGGGTGCCGATGAAGATCAAACCAACCAAACTTATCCCCACAGACGAGCCTTCGGACCTGCCAGCTAGATGAGAGCCTGCGCAGCGGGTCTACCTGGGGCCGAGCCGAGCTCGGGGTGCCGATGAAGATCTCAAACCAACCAAACCTATCCCCCATAGGCGAGCCTTCGGACCTGCCAGCTAGATGAGAGCCTGCGCAGCGGGTCTACCTGGGCCGAGCCGAGCTCGGGGTGCCGATGAAGATCTCAAACCAACCAAACCTATCCCCCACAGGCGAGCCTTCGGACCTGCCAGCTAGATGAGAGCCTACAGAGCGGGTCTAACTGGGGCCGAGCCGAGCTCGGGGTGCCGATGAAGATCTCAAACCAACCAAACCTATCCCCCACAGGCGAGCCTTCGGACCTGCCAGCTAGATGAGAGCCTGCGCAGCGGGTCTACCTGGGGCCGAGCCGAGCTCGGGGTGCCGATGACATTCTCAATCCAACCAAACCTATCCCCCACAGGCGAGCCTTCGGACCTGCCAGCTAGATGGGAGCCTGCGCAGCGGTCTACCTCGGGCCGAGCCGAGCTCGGGGTGCCGATGAAGATCTCAAACCAACCAAACCTATCCCCCACAGGCGAGCCTTCGGACCTACCAGCTAGATGAGAGCCTGCGCAGCGGGTCTACCTGGGGCCGAGCCGAGCTCGGGGTGCTACAAAACGAATGATTACGTTATACTATGAAAAATTTGGCAATAGTTAAGAGAGTCAATCGATGTAGTATAATAAGTTTATTTTTGAAATACATGGTTACATCCTTCCCCCCTCAGGGGTAGAAGCGTTTTAGGTCATCACCGCTCCAAGTGTGGCTTAGGGCCCTCCCCTCCACGTCCTGGAGGTAGTATCCCCCTATTCCGAGGACTTCCTTCACAATGTACGGACCTTCCCAGTTCGAGTGGAGCTTACCCACGGGAGCCGACCTTCCTGCCGCGTCAACCTTTCTCAACACCAGATCCCCTTCAGCAAACTGTTTGATCCTGACATGCTTATCAAAATGCCTGGCCATCCGTCGCTTGATCTCCTCTTGCCTGATAGCCGCCACGTCTCGCAGTTCCTCCACCATATCTAATGAGAGGCGCTGCCCCTCCTCATTCTCCACCCTTCAAGCCTCGTCTCCTTCGCCTGCGGCTGTGACTTGCGGGGACCGGACCTCGAACTCCACTGGTAGGACGGCTTCACACCCATAAGAGAGCTTGAAGAGGGTCTCACCGGTGGCCGTGTTTGGGGTCGTTCGCAAGGCCCACATGACCGAGGGGAGCTGCTCCACCCAATTCCCCTTCAAGTTCTCCACCTTCTTCTTTAGTAGGTTTACAACGATTTTGTTTGCTGTTTCCACTTGGCCGTTACTCCGAGGGTGATGGACGGAGGCAAATCGGAGATCTATCCCTAATTGAGCGCAGAAGCTGATGAACTCCTCGCTGGCAAACTGGGGGCCATTATCGGTCACTATTGCTTGGAGCAACCCATGTCTACAAATGATTTTCCCCCAGACGAAGTTCCTTATGACCTGCGAGGTAACCTTGGCTAAGGCTTTAACCTCTAGCCACTTCGAGAAATAATCGACCATGACCAAGAGGAACCTCCTCTGCCCACTAGCCGGAGGAAAGGGCCCAACTAAGTCCATTCCCCAGATAGCGAATGGCCACGGTGCCGTGATACTCCGGAGCCTCTGAGCTGCCAAGAGCTGAAGGGGGGCGTAGAGCTGACATTTTTGACACCTCCTCGCAAACTCCATGGCATCCTTCCTTAGGGTGGGCCAGAAGTACCCCTGTCTGACCACCCTTGCCTCTAGCGTCCTTCCTCCAGAGTGACTGTCGCACTCGCCCGAGTGCACCTCCCTTAATATCTTCAGGATCTCTTCTTCGGTCACACATCTAGCTAGGAGCCCTGACAACATCTTATGATGCAGGTCCCCCTCCATCATTAAGTAGTGAGCTGCCTTGCGCTTGAAGTTTCTCCCGATCTTGGTCCCCTCAGGCAGTTCACCGGTGGTCAGGAAGGTCACAAATGAATCCACCCACGAGAGTTACCGATCCACCACCATCAACTCTCCTTCCTCGATAGCCGGTCGGAATAGCTCCGTCAAGGTCCCTCCTCCCCGAGGTCCGAACTTGGCTAATCGATCGGCGGCTACACTTTCTTCCCTTGGAATATGTTGAATTGAGAATGACCGGAATCCTCCGATGATCGCCCTTACCTTGGAGAGGTATCTGATGAGGGTAGGCTCCCGAGCTTCAAACTCTCCCCGGATCTGCGATGCCACTACCTTTGAATCAGTGAAAACTTCCACATCCCGAATCTCCAGCTCCTTTGCCAGGCGGAGGCCGGCGATCACGGCCTCATATTCCGCTTGATTGTTGGTCACGGGAATGTGTAAAACGACCGCTTGCTCTATGGTTACCCCCTGAGGACTTGTCAATACCACCCCTGCCCCGAGGGAGTGCCTTCCCGAGGCCCCATCAACCATCAACTTCCATGCTTCTCGAGGTTGCTGCTCTCCCCCCTCGACTTCAACGATGTAGTCTGCCAGGAAGTCCGCCACTGCCTGTGCCTTGATGGAGAGCCTTGGGACAAAGGAGATGTCGAACTCGCTTAGCTCAATGGACCACTTAGCCAGTCTCCCAGAGTGCTCCACTCCTTCGAAGATCTTGCGAAGAGGGTGGTCGGTCACCACCCTAATCGAATGCGCTTGAAAGTACGGCTGGAGCTTTCTTGCCGAGATGACCAAGGCGTAAGCGAGCTTTTCCAGGATGGGGTAGCGAAGCTCTGCTTTCCTCAATATCCGGCTGACGTAGTAGATGGGCAGCTGCTTCTTTCCTTCTTCCCTTACTAGGACGGATCTTACCGCCTCCGCTCCCACCCCGAGGTACAAGGTCAGATCCTCTCCTTCCTTTGGGCTCTGAAGGAGAGGGGCCTGAGAGAGTTGTCTTTTCAGCCCTTGAAAGGCCTTTTCGCACTCGGTTGTCCATTCGAACCTTTGATTCCCTCGCAGCACCTTAAAGAATGAAGAACATTTGTCTCCTGCTCTGGAGAGGAACCTGCTTAGCCCAGCTAGCTTGTCTGTCAAGCGCTGGACCTCCTTGGCGTCGCGAGGTGACTCCAAATCTAGGATGGCCTTTACCTTGTTCGGGTTGGGCTCCACCCCTACCGGAGTCAGAAGATGCCCGAGGAACTTCCCGCGGCTGGCCCCGAAGACACACTTCAAGGGGTTCAGCCTCATCTTGAACCTTCTTAAGATGGCGAATGTTTCCTCCAGATCTTGCAGGTGCGAAACCATGCACTTGCTTTTGATCATTAGGTCGTCGACGTAGACCTCCAAGTTCCTCCCCCTCTGATCCCGAAAGACTCGATCCATCATGCGCTGATAGGTGGCCCCTGCATTCTTTAACCCAAAGGGCATCATTTTGTAACTAAAGCACCCCTCCCTCGTGATGAAGGAAACATCCTTAGTATCAGGAGTGTGCATCCGGATCTGGTGATAACCTGAAAAAGCATCTAAAAAGCTCATGACAGAAAAACCGACGGCTGAATAAACCAGCGCGTCGATTCGAGGCAGGGGGTAGCAATCCTTAGGGCATGATTTATTTAACAACGAAAAGTCAATGCACATTCTCCATTTTCCTCCTCCCTTTTTACCATTACCACATTGGAGATCCAGCCTGGGTACTGGATCTCTGAGATGAAGCCCGCCTCCAGGAGCTTCTTGACCTCCTCGCGTATTGGCTCCTCCAGCTTTGTTGCGATGGTCCTCATCTTCTGGCGTATGGGGCGAGTGCGGGGGTCCAAGTTCAGGCGATGGCAGGCCACATCAGCGTCGATGCCCGGCATGTCCGCCGTGCTCCAGGAGAAGATGTCGATGTTGCCCTGAATGCAAGCCTGCACTTGTTCCCGGGCCTCGGGACTCAAGCCCCCGCTGACCCGTACCCTTTGTACTTTCCCTGCGCTGGTGAAGACCTCCATCTCCACCACTTCTTCGGCCGGCTCCAACCGCGTCTGCTCCCAACCGGCCCTTGCCTCTTCCTCCAGCTCCAGCTCTCCTCTTTCTCCCTCCTCCTCGATCTCCATCGCTTCTTCCAGCCCCTCCTGCTGCTGCTCGACTCCTACGCCCCTCGGGGCCTCTCCCTCAACTCCTCCTGCCGCTTGCTCTCCTACTTCCCTCACCCCTTCCGGGCTCTCCTGCCCCTCGTCTCCCCGGACCACCTGCACATCCCCTTGCAGCTTCTCAGTCTTCTCTCCTCCGGCTTCCTCCACAGCTACCTCTCTTGCCTCCTCTAGGACCATTTCCTCTTCCTCGACAACCTCCTCTAGAGCCGTCATCTCTATCTCTAACTCTTTTGCCTCTGCCATCCACAAAATGGTGTTGACTGCTGTAACGTAACATTGTCTTGCCACCTTCGGGTCCCCTCTTACCCTGACCTGCACCCCCCCCCCATTGTTGAACTTGAGGCATTGATGGAACGAGGAGGGGACGCAGCGAAAGGCGCTGATGAGGGGGCGCCCAAAGATGGCATTATAGCTGCTCGGGGCGTCCACGATCACGAACCTACAGTTCCGTGACACGCCCCCAACCTTACGTGTAGCCCTACTCCCTCTTCTACCTCTTTCCTCTCTCTAGAAAACCCGAACATAGGTCCGTCCGACACCAAGACTCTCTTCCCCTCAACCCTCATCTCATCAAAGGCCTTCTTGAAGATGACATTTACCGAGCTCCCGTTATCTACCAGTATCCTCGAGACCGTATAGTTTTCCACCGCCGTCTGGATCACCAGAGCGTCACAGAATGGATCCTCATAGTCCGGCATGTCTGCTGATGAGAAAGTGATCTTTTCTTCTGGTGGGGGAACTTGGGAGGTAGAGGCCACCCCCCTTCGGTACATGGTTTGCAGGCTCCCCTTGCGGGTTGCCTCAATCCCCACTTCTACGTGAATCACCCCGATTCCCCCCCCCCCCCCGGGTCCCTACATCTACCCGATCTTCACACCTATCTTCCGCCTCGCCCTGCTCTACCTCCACTATCCTCACCGGGGGATCTTGCCTTCCTGCTCCTCTTGCTTCTCTTAACTCTAAGAATTCCGGGCAGGTGGCCGTTGCGTGACCTTCCTCCTGGTGGAAGTCACAAAAGAGCAACGCCTCCCCGCCCCTTCTTCCGTCTCCCCTTCCTCTTCTACCTCCTCCTCGAGCCCCTCTAGCTGCTCCTCTCCCTCTTCCCACTTCCATGGCCTCCTGCGGTGGTGGGGGACGACCCCTCGGCTCCTGCCTCCATGCCGGTCGGTCGAACCTCTGGGGTTCCCGCAGGTTATCTCTCCCTGGTAGCCTTCTCCTAGGCCCTGGGGGCGACCCTCCTAGGGCCTCCAACCTAACCGGTTGTTCGGCTCCCGGGCACCCCAACCCTGCTGCTGCCCAAACCTTCGAGGCTCCTCCCTTCTTCTTTCTTCCCTTTGCTCCCTCTGCTCCTTCTGTCTTCCCGCTGTCGGTTCCTTCACGTCGTCCTCTACTAGCTTGGCCAACTTCCTGGCGAATGCTGGGTTTGCTCTCTCAAAGTCAATCTCCTTTGCCGCCCTCTCCATGAGCTCCTCAAAGGAGAGGGGTGGCACCCTCTTCAACTCCATGCTAAAGAATCCCGGTCTCAGCCCCAGGGTGAAGGTCAGCATCAGCGCGTACCCTGGAACCTCCTAGACCAAGAGGATCTCCTCCTGAAACCGATCGACATAGTGACCCAGCGTCTCATCCGGCTTCTGCCTCACCGTAAACAGACACTCCGCTTCCTTCTTCCGCTTCTTCGAGGTTGAGAACCTCAACAGGAAACTTCTCCGCAGATCTTCAAAATAGTAGATTGACCTTGCTGGCAACTGGTGGAACCAGTCCCGAGCCTTCTCCTTTAACGTGATGGCAAATAGCCGGCACTTGAAGGCATCTTTCATCTGCCTTATTGATACAACGTCCTCAAACCACTGTACGTGCTGTACCGGGTCATCCTTCCCCGAGTAGTAGGACATGTCGGGCTCCCGGAATCCCTCCGGTACCGGAGCCGAGATGATGAGCTCGCTAAATGGGCTCTCGCCTCCTGCCTGGCGAGAGGGCACGTCCCGCGGCCTCGGCTGACTGGCCCGATCCGCGAGACCGTGCCCCGGGAAGAGCTCCCGCACTGCCGCTTCCTTCTCGCCCAGATCCGTCAGCGCCTCCTTACCCGGGCGCTGGCTCTGGACGGGGAAGAGTTCACACGCCGCGACATCTCTCTCGCTAGCCTCCCCCGGGACCTCCTTTCCTGAGCGCTGCCCTGGGGCGTTCTCGCCTAAGAGCGGGACCTCTTCTATTGGGACCTGAGGGGTGGCCCACTCGCCTCTCGCCGAGAAGGCCAAACTGATTGTTTGCAAAACCTCTCGCCTGAACTCATCCAGCATCCTCTTCGTTGCTTCCTCTCCCCGGGTGGGGGATCCTCCAAAACCTGACCCTTCACCTTCACCTCCAGCCATGGGACAAAACTTAAGGCTTTCTTGTATCAGCTGTCTTCCACGCTCACCGCACCAGAACTGTTGAAGCCAAATATGACCTCAACTGGAGTTCGAAGAAAAAGGGGTGTAGCCAAAACCTACTTCTCTCAAGTCTCAACCCTCGATTGGATTCAAAGGACCTAAGACTGACCCAACAGCCTCAATAGGGAGGTCCCACCTCACACCCAGAAGATCTCTGAGAGCTTCCCCTCCAAAGCCAAAGCTGGGCTGGGAGCTCCTTAAAAAGCACTGGAATTTGGGAGATAATGATAGCTTGCCTTCTAAGGAGCCCTTATGAGTCTATTTATAGCATCGTGCTGACCTGAAATTACTGAAAAGCCCCTAGTTGGTCTGCCAATAGCCGAATCCCGCTGTTTTTCTGAGGGTACTGAAGTAATTTCTCCTGAGGGCAATTAGGACATTTTACCCAAGGCCCTGGGCCCCACTTGGCGAGAGCGGTGCCGAGGTCCTTCTGTCCAGAACGTGGCGCGACCGCTCTCGCCTGCCTATAGGCGAGAGCCCGTTAAGATGGGAGCCTGGCGCAAGCACAAGCGTTCCCGCGCAGGCCGCGCTCGACGATCTTGGCCTGCTGTTCTTCGTTCGACGATTCGGTTGCGCTCGCCGATCTTGGATCGACGATCCGGCACGATCGTTCCCGCCTACTTGGGCGAGACCTTCCTTAGGGCGGGAACTCTTTCGGCTAGCCCAATTGTGACCATTGTGCCTCCCGGTCCGGCTCAGCGAATATGAGGTTGTACAGCATTAGTAAGTTTATGACATAAGATATGGTAAAATGGCGACAAAGGATCCATATAGCTGACCCCACTATAGTGGGATAAAAACTTGAGTGTTGTTAATGGGGATGAAGCCCCATTTGTAGGTTTAGGGGTGCAAGTAGCCACTCCCCCATGATAACCCCCATAAGGGGAAATCATGGGTTTGACCGGTCAACCCACTTCCCATGATCTCCTTCATAATAGGAGGATCGTAGGGGGGGACCCTTTCAATAACTACCGCCGTTGGCCGCTGCCAGGCCGCCGCCGCCCGCCGGTAACCACCCGCTAACCACCAAGTTAGGGGGGGGGGCATGTCATCATTGTTGGGTACATTGGTTTAAATGTACCTGATTTGAAGAAGCCTCACCCTACTCAATGATATACATCAAAATGTATTTGATGTATTTTGAGTTGCCTTGTGCAGGTTAAGTATTTGTAGGGAAAGTAGAAAAGATTCTAAGTCCATGTGTCGACACCTAGAGGGAAAGTGTCGACACTTAAGAAGACTTGTGTCGACACCCAGACAAGCAGTGTCGACACTTGGAGTACATGTGTCGACACCAGTGATGCAGAGTCGACACCAGACAGAAAGTGTCGACACAAGGAGCTGTGTCAACACTCAATGAAGAAAAGTGCAGTGAAGCAGTGTCGACACTTAGCAGTTGTGTCGACACCCAGAGGAACAGTGTATACATCAGAAAGTGTCGACACTTGGAGGCCGTGTCGACACTTAGAAAAAGTCAGTAGAGTCTAAGTATAAGTGTCGACATAATGAGGAATGTGTCGACACTCAGCAGAAGACTCAGCACTTGAAGAAAGTATCGACACGAGTAAGAATGTGTCCACACTCAGCAGAAGACTCAGTACATGAAGAAAGTGTCGACACAAGGAGCTGTGTCGACACTTAGCAAAGTTCAACAAAATTCTAAGTACAAGTGTCGACACAAAGGACATGTGTCGACACTCAGCAAAAGTCTCAACAGAAGAAGGGTGTGTCGACACAAGGAGCTGTGTCGACACTCAACAAGTATCAACACAGAAGATGTGTCGACACCAAGAAGATGTGTCGACACTGAACAAGTTCAACATATGAAGATGTGTTGACACAAAGGAGTTGTGTCGACACTTACAAGAATTCAGCAATGTACTGAAGAACAAAGACTTGTGTCGACACACAATATCATTGTCGACACATGATGAAGAAGCTGTGTCGAGAAATCAATTCTACAACACAAGGAGTTGTGTCGACACCTTGAAGGCTAGTGTCGACACTTAGTCAACTTGTGTCGACACTTGGTCTATAAGTGTCGACACTTAAAGACAGACTGTCTCGACACTTTCAGACAGTTACAGTTATTTCAAGAACTGACTGGATGACTTGACAGCTGCCATTCCAGCCGGTCTACTACACCTGTCAGAGTTGTCAGAAATCAGTTAGGAACCAGACCAGCCGGTCACCATGAAGAAGGCCTATATATAGGCTTATACTGTCTACAGAAACAGATGATCAAAAAAAAAGATCAAGTGATTAAAAAGAAGATCTAGCTATTCATTGAAGAATCAAGTGAAGATCTAAGAAGTTGGAGAGAGAGAGCTCCATCCAAGAAGACAGCCGTTGGAACCAGGCTGTGAAGAAGGGTTCAGACCTAGTTCTGAATCTTAAGTTGCAGTGATTGAAGATCAGCTGCAGAAGATCAATCATATTGTGTTCTATATTCAAGAAGCTTTGAAGAAAGCCAAGTCAGATTGATCTCAGCAGAGTTCTTCCAAGAACTCATCAAGAACCTATCAACTCATCTCTCTATTCAGAGTTGTAGGTATATACACTTTGTATTCATATTTTCTTGTAGGATCCTTAGGGATCTGAGTTTGTAAGCCTGTAATTATAAAGGCTGAGTGGTAGGGCCTGTGTGCCTGAGTGTAGGAGATTCTTATCTCTGAGTGTAGGCCTGTTGTGGCTGAGTGTAGGATTTGTGAAGAAGCTGAGTGTAGGCTTTGTGAAGAAGCTGAGTTGTAGGGCCTTGGGCCTGAGCTGTAGGAACCTGTTTTGGGGTTCTGAGTGTAAAATCTGAGGATCTGAGATAGTGGAGGAGTTTGGCTGAATCTAATATACTACTAGATAGGTGAAGGGGGAAAGTGGATGTACCCAAACCTTGGGGAACCACTATAAATTTGTGTGTCCACTGTGTGATTGTTTGATTGCTGATTGACTGCTGAGTTGAATTAGTTATAAATCTGTGATATAATTTGCAATCTGCCTAAAAAGTTTTAAAAAGATTAAGTCACCTATTCACCCCCCCCCCCCCTCTAGGTGATTAGGTACAATTTCTTTCAAGTGATATCAGAGCCAGGTTACTCAAAAAGGACTTAACTGTCTGAGTAGATCCTGTTGGCAGATTAAGTGAAATCAAGAAAATCAAGAAACATGAGTTCAATAGAGAATCATAAGGAACTTGGATCCATGAAGCTACCCATTTGCAGAAAAGAAATTTTTGGCATCTGGAAGGAAAAGGTGAGACTATTTATGGAAGCCTCAGACCCTAGAATTTACATCACAGTTAAAGAAGGGTCATATGTGTACATGAAGGTTTCAGTCCTGGATGCAAATCAGAGAACACCTAAGGATTTCTCTGAAATGACAAAGGATGAGATAATTCTATCCACAATGGACAAGAGGGCTCAGAATATCATTGTGAGTGTCATAGATGATGCTACCTTTCAAAACTTGATACACTGTAAGACATCTAAGGAGATGTGGGATACTCTTATAGTGTACATGGAGGGTTCAGAAGAGGTGAGACAGGATAGAAAATCTTTGTTAAACCAGGAATATGAAAGTTTTAGGCAAGGTAAGGCTAATAGCATAACTGAATGTTATAAGAAGTTCTATAGGATTGTGAATGAGCTAATGTCCTATGGCAGAGAATTCAGTAATTATGAGTTAAATGATAAGTTTCTAAGGTCCCTAACAAAGGATTGAGACACCAAGATCTGTGCCATAAGGGAAATGACAAAGTTAGCAGATATTCCTCCACCAACACTGTTTGGAAAACTGCTATCCTATGAGATGCAGTTGATGGTGAGAAAAGAAGAGGAGAAATCTACAAGAAGTGAACATAAAGAAAGGACAGTGACATTCAAGACAGAAGCCACCAGAAAATACAGAAGTAAGTCACCAACTCCACCTCCTAAAGTAGCTGAGACTGAGTCAGATGAGTCAGCAAGTAGAAATTCTGAGAGCATTGAAAGTGATGAGAACTTTGCAGCTTTCACAAGACACTTTCAGAAGTTCTTAAAGAAGAAACAGTAGAGGACAAAACCATCTACTTCACAAGGAAAAGATGACTATTATCAAAACAAGAAGTCATCAAAGAAAGACAGGAAAAATACCAAGTCTAGCAAAACAACTCTATCAAAAATTGTATGTTATTGCTGTAACAGACAAAGACATGTTATTGCAGACTGTCCAGAGAAAAGGAAGGAGTCTAATGATAAGAAGAAGACTCAATTCAAGGGCAAGAAGGAAAAGTCTTTTGTTGCCAAAAAGGATAAGAGCCTGTCAGACATATCTTCATCAGAAACTGAGTCAGATGCTGAAGCATACATAGGACTGTTTGCTAAGGAAGAGGAAGAAGAGTTTATCTAGATCATGAACTCTATATATGAACAAGAGGACAATCAGTGCCAAGGACTGATGGCATTGACAGAAGGTGACAAAATCCAGGAGCAGCCTGGACCTAGTAAGGTACAAAATTGTTCTTTAAGTTCATTTTCTTGTGCTAGTTGAGAATCAGATTCATCATCATCAAGTGATGAGAGTACATCTGAGTCTGAAGGGGATATTCATCAATTGATAGATGAATGTAAAGTTCTGTTGCAAGCTTTTAAGAAGAGCAAGTCACTAGTCAAGAGTCAGGCAAAAGAAATTGCTAGTCTTAAAGTTGCTGCAACTGATTTTGAGAAGATGATAGATCAAAAGCTAAATGAAATAGCCAGACTGAAGCACATAACTGTGATTCAGATGGGGACTATATCATTTAAGAATGATCGAATCAAAAGTCTGGAGATTAGTCTTCAGAAGGAGAGAGATTTAGTTGCTAGGTTTTCTAAACCAAAGTCTGTTCTACCCTTAATTGATGAATTTGTTCATCAAAAAGGTAAAGCTGGACTGAGGTTTTCTAAACCTGCTAGGACTGTCAAGTCCAAGTCCAAGGGTAAAGCCACAGCTCTCAACAAGCCAGCTGTAGATAAAACAGCTAAGAATGTACCTAAGCAAAGGTACAATAGGTTTGAGTGTTGGTGCTGTGGCAAGGTAGGCCACTTTGCCATGGACTGTTGGCACAATGCAAGTGCCAAAGTGAGTAGCAAACTGCATGTTGGAAAACCTGCAGGTAGATTTGTTAGGAGGCAAACTAACCAGTACCAAGGACCCAAGAATTCTTTGGGTTCTAAGGTTCACTAATCTGTTTTGCAGGTGAGTCCAAGTGACCATGCCCCAATATGGTACTTGGACAGTGGATGTTCCAGACACATGACTGGAACAAGGGGATTGCTAAAGGACTTCACACCAATCAAAGATGGTCCTAAAGTCACCTTTGGTGGTTCTGAAAAAGGAATCATCAAGGGTTTTGGTAACATTTCTAGCACCCATATTACTATTACTCAAGTGGCTTATGTTGAAGGTTTGAAACATAACCTTATTAGTATAAGTCAATTGAGTGATCTAGGATATGACATCTCATTTGTAAAAAATGGTCGTCATATCAGGAGGTCAAATGATCAAGAGATCATTTTGACAGGTTATAGAAAAAGGAATGTTTATTGCCTAGACATTATGTGTGAGACCAATGGTTCTCCAGTGTGTCTTGTAGCTGATGAGAAAGTCTTTCATTATGTCAAATGGCACAAGAGGCTAGCCCATCTCAACTACAAGACAATTGACAAACTCTATAGCAAAGAGTTAGTGAGGAATGGTCCTTATGTTAAGTGTATTAAAGATGGAATATGCTCAGCTTGTCAAAAGGGCAAGCAGACTAGATCCAGCTTTAATAGCATTGAAAACAAAGATGCTGTGAGGTGTTTATACCTCTTGCATATGGATCTCTTTGGTCCTATGCCAGTTCACAGCCTAGGTAGGAAGGTCTATACCTTTGTGGTTGTAGATGACTACTCAAGATTTTCCTGGGTGTTCTTCCTTAGACAGAAATCTGAAACACCTAGTGTCTTCTATAGGTTTGTCAAACAAATTCAGAATGAGTTAAACAGTACAGTGGTCAAAATAAGAAGTGACCATGGTACTGAATTCCAGTCTGATAGTATGACAAAACTATGTGAATAATTTGGGATATTTCAGGAGTTTTCTTCACCAAGAACACCTCAGCAAAATGACATTGCTGAGAGGAAAAATAGAACCTTGATTGAGGCCGGTAGAACCCAATTAAGTGATACATCTCTACCAGAATATTTCTGGGCTGAGGTAGTGAATACTGCATGCCATGTAATTAATAGGGCTACTATTACTAAAAGCCACAACAAGACCCCCTATGAGATTGTGAAAGGCAGAAAACCAAACCTATCCTATTTCAGGATCTTTGGTTGTAAGTGCTTTATACTTAACAATGGTAAGTCTTACTTGACTAAGTTTGCTGCCAAGTCCCAAGAGGGAATTTTTGTTGGGTACAGCAACAACAGTAAGTCTTATAGGGTCTACAACTTGTCTACTCAAGTTGTAGAAGAGTCTGTACATGTAGTATTTGATGAAACTAGACTTATTAACAATGAGTTGTCTAGTAGTATTTGTAGCTCCACAGGTGTGACTGAGAAGATGGACAAGCTCACTATAGAAGAAGGACCTACTGCAAGACAGCAAGTAGAAGATAGTGGCTGTTGTCCAAGGGGAGTACTACATGTACCTAATGCAGAAGAAGATCAAGGAGTGCAGCAAGATGATGAAGTTAAAGGAGTTCAACCTGAAGCCAGGATGCCTCCAGCTAATAGGCATCTAAGAGATCATCCAGCAGAGCAAATCATTGGTGATCTAAGACAAGGGGTACAAACAAGGAGCAGAAATCTGAATGCAGTACTCTACTCCAGTTTTCTATCCCAAGTAGAGCCAAAGAAGTTTGAAGAAGCCATCCTAGACCCTCATTGGATTGAGGCAATGCAAGAAGAGCTAAATCAGTTCAAGAGATGCAAAGTCTGGGAGCTTGTTCTTAAACCAAAAGACCACAACATAATAAGAACCAAGTGGATCTTTAGGAATAAGATGGATGAACATGGAGTGATTGTCAAGAACAAAGCAAGACTGGTTGCTAAGGGATATAGGCAGGAAGAAGGTATTGACTTTGATCAAACCTTTGCTCCAGTAGCTAGACTGGAAGCCATAAAAATGTTCCTGGCCTATGTAACTTTTCAAGGTTTTAAAGTATATCAAATAGATGTAAAGTCAGCCTTTTTGAATGGCAATCTGAAAGAGGAAGTCTATGTGGAACAGCCATCAGGTTTTGTTGATTCAACTCAACCTAATTATGTCTATAGACTTAGGAAGACATTGTATGGGTTAAAACAAGCCCCTAGGGCTTGGTATGAAACCCTGTCTAGTTTTCTCATTGAGAATAAGTTCACAAGGGGGAAAATAGACAAGACTCTATTCCTTAGGGAATCCAGAGGCAAAATCATTCTAGTCTAAATATATGTAGATGACATCATATTTGGGTCTACTGAAAGTAGTCTTTGCAAAAAGTTTGCAAAACTAATGCAAGGACAATTTGAGATGAGTAGTATGGGGGAACTTAAGTTCTTCTTGGGTCTCCAAGTTAGACAGACTGAGAATGGATTATCCATATGCCAGTCTAAGTTCACCCTAGAACTCATAAGGAAGTATGGTATGGATTCATCCAGTACCATGAAGACTCATATGGGGTCAAGTATGTCTCTTAATAAAGATGATGTAGGGAAACCTGTAGATGAGTCTTTGTATAGAGGGATAGTTGGCTCCCTATTGTATTTGACTACAAGTAGACCAGATATCATGTATGCTACATGTGTCTGTGCTAGGTACCAAGCATGCCCTAAAGAGTCTCATTTGACATCAGTCAAAAGGATACTGAGATATCTAAAGGGCACTCCTTATCTAGGCCTTTGGTACCCTAGGAATGGAGACTTTGAACTAACAGGTTATTCAGATGCAGACTTTGCAGGCTGCAAAGAAGACAGAAAAAGTACAACTGGAATCTGTCAATTCCTAGGTGGAAGACTGATTTCATGGAGTAGCAAAAAGCAAACAAGTGTGACTATCTCCACAGCAGAATCAGAATATGTGGCTGTAGGAAGTTGTTGTGCTCAAATTCTATGGATAAAACATCAGCTTGAGGATTATGGTATTCAAGTAAGTAGAACACCACTGTTTTGTGATTTTACTAGTGCTATATCTATTGCTAACAATCCTGTTTCCCATAGTAGAACTAAACATATTGAGATAAAATATCATTTTCTAAGGGAATATGTAGAAAAAGAAGATATATCACTAGAGTATGTAAATACTGACAATCAACTAGCTGACATGTATACTAAGCCCCTAGAAGAAACCAAATTCAATAGGTTCAAAATTGAATTAGGTATGATAAACTTAGAATAAGTTTACAGAATTGGCTAAGTAAAAAGGTGTCGACACAGAAAAGTGGTGTCGACACTTCAGGGAAAAGGTGTCGACACATCTAGGAAGTTGGTGTCAACACTTCAGAAAATTAGTGTCGACACATATAGAGTCAGTGTCGACACAACCAAGGTGATGTCGACACTTAGTATTTACTCAGAATTATCTAAGTAAAGTCCCGACTAAGTGTCGAGTTAAGTGGCATCGACACATAAACAAGTGTCGACACATATTATCTGTCGACTAAACTTGTGTCGACACAGTGTGTCGAGACATTATAAGTCTGTGTCGACACTTTTCAACAGTGTCGACACAATTTAAGTTGCTTGACGCGCCCTTTCATCTTCAAACCTAGAAAGGTATAAATATGATTTCTCCATTGTCTATCGACACGCTCACTAAAGTTTCGAGACAAAACTTGTGTGTCGACACCTCTCTTCTCTCTATTCAAATTTCCCAAACCCTAATGGCGCCAAAGCTCGAGGAGAACGTGAACGAAGGATATGAACTGGTGCGACATGCATTTGACGATGCAGAACAAGAGATCAGGAATGTGGTAATCCTAGTTGCAGACTCAGGATTAGATTTTCTTGTGTCAGAACCAACAAAGATTTGGAAGAAAGAAGTTTTAGAGTTTCTGAATGGCGCAACCCTAGACGACTCTGGATTTAAGATCAAGTCAAGGGTTCATGGTGAAAAGGTGAAGGTATCATCAAAGAGTTTGAGAAAAGTACTTCAGTTACCTAGGACTAAGGAAGAAGAAGAAGTTACTGCTTCTAAAACCAGAGATGCATTAACATGGTGTGGCCTGGATTCAAAGATGAAAATTGGATCAGTATTCAATAGGAAAGGCATGAACAGCCAAGGAAAATTCCTCTCTGAAATTGTTGGAAAGGTGATCTTGAGTAAGCCAGGAGGACATGACAGGGTATCAGCCCATATGTTCAATCTTATGACAAGGATTATCTTCACCCTACAAACTGATTGGTCTGTTGTTATCTTTGATAAGATTAAAGAAAGTATGAAGAAGCCCAACTTGGGTAGGATATTAAGTCTTTACTTGGCTGGTAGTATACCAGAAGTAATGAGTCAAGCTGCTGGAACTAAGATCAACCATATGAGGAAGATATACATGAGACTCTTCTCAAGATGGGATAGGGTCTTGACCAAGGAGATGCCTACTCCTGAGAAAGTAACACCTCTAAAGAAGAAGAAGAAAACAGCCCCAGTGGTTCAAGAATCATCCAGCAGTTCTGAGGAGCAAGTTATCTTCACTACTGATGAAGAAGACACTGGAATTGCTGGAAAGTCTCCAGCTGGACAAGAAACTGCAGACAGGCAGGGGGAGATACCACCAGCTAGCCCCATACACCAGGATCAAATCCAGGGGGAGCCTCTAGTGGTGAAAGAGCCAACTCCTCTTGAAAGTGAAAGAGCCACCCACATCATCCTTGAGGTAATCACTGAGATTAATGCTTTAGATTTCCCTATAGAGGATAATGTTTTATCTGATTCATTATCTGATGTTAATCAGCAATCTCAGATTGATAGTCAACCCCCAGATGTTGTCATGAAGGACACATCTGTTACAGTTCAAGTAGTATCTGATCCAGTGGTAGATGAGCCAAGAGTTTCTCCAGCCCATTCTCCACAAGAATATGCAATGGAAGATCTCTTCCTTAATCTAGATCAAACAGACTTTGAAAAGGAAAGTGCTGCTACTGAGGGGGAGAATACTCCTATTGAGGGGGGGGGGCAAGGAGTTAATGTTGAGGAAATAACAAGGCAAGAGCCTGAGAAGCCCCAAGCTGTTGAGGAGCTACCTAGAGAGAGGGTAGATATTGCTAGCACATCAGCAGCTGAAGATGAGGAAGCTGCTAGAGCTAAGAAAAGGAAATTTCAAGTCTTTAAAAGAAGAAGCCAGACTTATAAGAAGGCATTGCAAACCATAGCACCACAGCCAACACTACAGCCAACTCCATCAGTAGATTACAGTTCTATGCTGGTTGCTATGCAAATCAAGCTTGATGAGCAGAGACAAGCACTGGAAAAGTATGTAGATGAAAGACAGAAATCTCTTCAGTTTGATCTGGCACAGGACATTAAGTCCATAAGATTTGAGATGAATCAAAATAAAAAAGAAATGATTGACTGCTTCCACAAGGGAGGGAATGCAGTAGTGTACTTGGCTACACATCAAGAAAAAATAAAAGCTCAAGTAGATGAACTTGAAGTAAAGCAAGGCTATGTACTGGAAAATCAACTCAGAATGAATGATAACTTGACAGCTTCTCACAATGCTATTGTCACTGAGCTTAAGAATATAGCAACTACACAGAATGCTGCCCTGACTACTGCCAAAGAGGAATTTGATAAGGAATTGCAAGAGAGCCTCACTGCTGTAACTTCTGCCATTCAAGATTCCCAGAAGCTGATTACAGAAAATCTCCAAAGGTTGAAACCTTTCTTTAAAGATGGAGTCAACTATTTGGATAACCAAATCAGATTTCAAAAGGATGATCTAAGGGATCACATGGAAAGAGAAGTCATAAAGGGGGAGAGGGTGTTAGTCAAAGTCAGCTCTGATCATGCCAAGTGGATTTCTAATTCTATCAGAGCTACTCTTGGTTATCCTCCTTTATGTGATGATGATAATGTAGCAGAATCTGGAGTTCATCCTGCCTATCTTGGAGGTGAGCAACCTGAAGTAGCTCAAGTAATCTATCCTCCACCAGATTTTGATATGATACAAGCTGATATTCAGACTATGTATAGCCCACCTGAGGGAAAGCACAATGTTATAATAGAGAAGGTGGTTCAGCCAGTATCTGAGGCTATGCAAGAAGCTTTGCTGAAAGAATAAGAAGCCAAACTGTCTAAGAAGAGGTTCGGAGAGCAAGCTGAACAAAGGCCTGACTTTGAACAGTGGAGCCCCACTTCAAGAAATATTATTTTGACTGCATGAAAGGCTGCCAAAGATAATATCCAAGATAGAAACAAATGGTTTTCTGAATTGGAGTGGAGAAAGTATGAATCAAGGCAAGAAGCCATAATGCAATATAGAAGAAAGACAAAGATGGGAAAGCTACCTCCTACTGCCCAGGAGCCTAGCAAGTACTTTCCCAAGCCATATCATTACTTTGAGAGGCAAAAGATTAAAGCTGAAGAGTTAAAGAAGGAGCTGAAAGGGAAAAAGTCTGCTGATACTGAAGATGCTGAAGCCCCTGTGCAAGCAAAGATAAAGTCTGGCAAGGGCATAGTGATCAAGGAGGCTGAGCAAAAATAGAATAACATTATCTTAAGTTTACTATGTAATCACTTGTATTAAAACCCTATTGTAAACTTTTGGATAATGAAAATAATGAAGTTGTTAGAACAATGTGATGTGTTATAAATCTATAATTGTTCTGAGATGATATCTGTGTTTATATGTTTTGATTAATACATGTTTATATTTTCCCTGATTGCATAATCCTGCTTTACATCATGCTATGATTTTATTCTGTATGGTGTATATCATTGACTAAGGGTTATGACTTCTCCAAATAGGGGGAGATTGTTGGGTACATTGGTTTAAATGTACCTGATTTGAAGAAGCCTCACCCTACTCAATGATATACATCAAAATGTATTTGATGTATTTTGAGTTGCCTTGTGCAGGTTAAGTATTTGCAGGGAAAGTAGAAAAGATTCTAAGTCCATGTGTCGACACTTAAGAAGACTTGTGTCGACACCCAGACAAGCAGTGTCGAAACTTGGAGTACTTGTGTCGACACCAGTGATGCAGAGTCGACACCAGACAGAAAGTGTCGACACAAGGAGCTGTGTCGACACTCAATGAAGAAAAGTGCAGTGAAGCAGTGTCGACACTTAGCAGTTGTGTCGACACCCAGAGGAGCAATGTCTACATCAGAAAGTGTCGACACTTGGAGGCTGTGTCGACACTTAGCAAAAGTCAGCAGAGTCTAAGTATAAGTGTCGACATAATGAGGAATGTGTCAACACTCAGCAGAAGACTCAGCACTTGAAGAAAGTGTCGACACTAGTAATAATGTGTCGACACTCAGCAGAAGACTCAGTACATGAAGAAAGTGTCGACACAAGGAGCTGTGTCGACACTTAGCAAAGTTCAACAAAATTCTAAGTACAAGTGTCGACACAAAGGACATGTGTCGACACTCAGCAAAAGTCTCAACAGAAGAAGGATGTGTCGACACAAGGAGCTGTGTCGACACTCAGCAAGTATCAACACAGAAGATGTGTCGACACCAAGAAGATGTGTCGACACTGAACAAGTTCAACACATGAAGATGTGTTGACACAAAGGAGTTGTGTCGACACTTACAAGAATTCAGCAATGTAATGAAGAACAAGGACTTGTGTCGACACACAATATCAGTGTCGACACATGATGAAGAAGCTGTGTCGAGAAGTCAATTCTACAACACAAGGAGTTATGTCGACACCTTAAAGGCTAGTGTCGACACTTAGGCTCCGTTTGGGGACTTATTTTCACCGTCAAGCGTCATGACCGCATGAATCCGGACTTAAATTTAAGTCCGGGTTCATGCGGTCATGACCGCTTGACCGGTGAAAATAAGTCCCCCCAAACGAAGCCTTAGTCAACTTGTGTCGACACTTGGTCTATAAGTGTCGACACTTAAAGACAGACTGTTTCAACACTTTCAGACAGTTACAGTTATTTCAAGAACTGACTGGATGACTTGACAGCTGCCATTCCAGCCGGTCTACTGCACCTGTCAGAGTTGTCAGAAATCAGTTAGGAACCGGACCAGCCGATCACCATGAAGAAGGCCTATATATAGGCTTATACTGTCTACAGAAACAGATGATCAAAAAAAAAGATCAAGTGATTAAAAAGAAGATCTAGCTATTCATTGAAGAATCAAGTGAAGATCTAAGAAGTTGGAGAGAGAGAGCTTCATCCAAGAAGACAGCCGTTGGAACCAGGCTGTGAAAAAGGGTTTAGACCTAGTTCTGAATCTTAAGTTGCAGTGATTGAAGATCAGCTGCAGAAGATCAATCTTTTGTGTTCTATATTCAAGAAGCTTTGAAGAAAGCCAAGTCAGATTGATCTCAGCAGAGTTCTTCCAAGAACTCATCAAGAACCTATCAACTCATCTCTCTATTCAGAGTTGTAGGTATATACACTTTGTATTCATATTTTCTTATAGGATCCTTAGGGATCTGAGTTTGTAAGCCTGTAATTATAAAGGCTGAGTGGTAGGGCCTGTGTGCCTGAGTGTAGGAGATTCTTATCTCTGAGTGTAGGTCTGTTGTGGCTGAGTGTAGGCCTATTGTGGCTGAGTGTAGGCTTTGTGAAGAAGCTGAGTGTAGGCTTTGTGAAGAAGCTGAGTTGTAGGGCCTTGGGCCTGAGCTGTAGGAACCTGTTTTGGGGTTCTGAGTGTAAGATCTGAGGATCTGAGATAGTGGAGGAGTTTGGCTGAATCTAGTACACTACTAGATAGGCGAAGGGGGAAAGTGGATATACCCAAACCTTGGGGAACCACTATAAATTTGTGTGTCCACTGTGTGATTGTTTGATTGCTGTGATTGCTGATTGACTACTGAGTTGAATTAGTTATAAA
Organism: Platanthera guangdongensis; assembly: GCA_039583875.1. Classification (NCBI taxonomy): domain Eukaryota; kingdom Viridiplantae; phylum Streptophyta; class Magnoliopsida; order Asparagales; family Orchidaceae; genus Platanthera; species Platanthera guangdongensis. The sequence continues at coordinate 185,947,984 of CM077159.1, forward strand.
TCTGTGATATAATTTGCAATATGCCTAAAAAGTTTTAAAAAGATTAAGTCACCTATTCACCCCCCTCTAGGTGATTAGGTACAATTTCTTTCAATCATTAAAATAAATAATCCCCTAAACTATGAAATTAATGTTTATGTAGGTGACTACGGTGTGCGGATAACCGTGTAACCAGCGTAACCACCTCCTGAAGGCTATAAAATGAGTCACATGCTTTCTCATTAGACACTTTTTGGGCTCCCAGCCTTCTTCTTACTCAGGCCAGAGCTCTCTTGGATCATCGTCTCCCAGCCACCTTCGAGCCACCCTCAGACCGCGATCGAGCCGCCACCAAGTAACCAGCGAGCAACGGAGACGTCCAAGTTCCAAAGCGCGTAGCTCAAGAAAGAAGACAGTTGTCGCAAGCACGAGCTCACAGGCTCTGCCTTGAAACCAACACTCATTCGGCGTAGCCTGTTGTCCGACGCGAGCTATAAAATTCTCTCACACACTACAGAATTGTAACGAGTAGCGGCTTGTCGCCCTCGATTCCCCAAAAGCCCTATAACTGCAAGCGAATATTGGATTTTGACTGACATAGACCAGGTCACGAGGTTTTTTTACCCAGTTGAGTGGTTTTTCATGTTAAAATCTCTCGTGTACATCTGACCCATTTCATTGACTGTGTGTGCGCTCGACGATCCCGTGAGCTAAGGCAATTCAATTTACTCTGATCCGTCTGGGATGCCGAGTCATTCCGCAACAGTTTGGCGTCATCTGTGGGAACACGATCCCTAACATCCTTCAAAAGCTAAGACCTTCATCCTTGCAACATTCAAGTTCCACTTCAATGGTAAAGAGAAGTGCCCGCACGGCTGAAGGATCCGTCCGAGAAGGACACACTGAACCAGCACACTCCCACTCTCTGGTGGACTTGCTATTGGCCGCAGAGGTCGCTTTCTCACCTGTTACCGCCCATGGGTGGCGTGTTCACCAGATTGAGGAGCAGCAGACCGAAATGTTCACTCTGCTCAGAAATTTAGGAGACCCCCCCGCTCCTCCTCTACTACCAGCACCAGCTATTCCCCTGCCTCTGTCAAATCATGGTCCAACGCAAGAAGTTCTGCAACGAGAAGAAATATCAGAAGAACTCCCTGATGCCCCTAGCTCCACTCAACCGACTCCCCGGGGAGTCGGACCTGGTCGCCGTCGCCGCAACTTAGGAGAAGAAGCCCGATTGTCTCCACGCGAGAGGATCACTTGAGAAGAAATTCGAGAAGTACTTGCCGAGCAATATGGACAACTTGGGCGACGCGACATCCTCGCACGCCTCCACCTTCATCAGGGCTCCCCACTCGCCCCGCAGGTTCTAGTACATCTGATTTCGCATGGGTTCAAACTGCCAAACATCGAAATGTTCGATGTGACGAACGACCCGCTAGAACACATCAACCATTTCACCACAATTATGAGGACCAATAACGCAATAGACCAACTGCTCTGTCAACTCTTCCCAGCTACCCTTAAAGGCCAAGCTCGTGCATGGTTCCACTCCTTGAGAGAGGGAACAATAGCAAACTTTGCAGAACTATCAAGACAATTTACTGACCAATTCATTGCCAACCGAAGAATTGTTCGTGATCCCTCACACCTTTCTAGCATTCGACAAAATGAAGGAGAATCCCTTAAGTACTTCTTTCGCCGCTTCACCTCAGAGGCACGTCAAATTCCGGGCGTCGACCCTAAACCTCTCAGAGGCGTTTTCCTTGGCGGACTCCGCCCCAGCGGCTTCTATTCAGCCCTCATGAGGTAAACCATGCCTAATTATCCAAATCTTATTCACCGGGTTGAGGCCGAGATAGCGGCTGACGAGGCCATCGAAGCACACCGCCAACAGTTTGAAGGTAGACAAAAAAAGGAAGAAAGAAGAAGAACAAACTCTCTTAGGATAAGAAGAACGACGTCAGGCTGAGCATCGTAGTGATAACCGTCGACGTGACCCTCCAAGGAATGGGGGGAACATCCGCTTCAAGAATACACCCCTCTGAATACCACCCGCACTAACGTGATGTACGCAATTCAGAATGATCCGACATTCCAACGACCAAGAATACCGCGGCCAAACCCTGATGCTGACCAGAAAAGATACTGTGAGTTCCACTGCACGCCTGGTCACAACACCGAAGAGTGTACCGGGCTGAAAGATAAAACTGAGCGCCTCGTCCGCCAAGAGTTCTTTGGGAGATTCTTGCAAGGACAAGCACAAAACCAACAAACGCAACATTGTGAAAGAGAACAACAAAACCCAACATAGGTAACTGGTGGGGGAAGGCAGATGGTGGGCAACATATAGACCATCGTCGTGCCCCTAACACAGATACTTTCAGTAAAAGGATCATATATGAAGCCAAATCAGGATACCACCATCACATTCGACGACAAGGACCTCGAAGGGCTTCAGACGCCCAACCAGGATCCCCTCGTTATCCATGCTGGGATCGAGGATCCCTGCTTCAACATCAAAAGGATCATAGTAGACAATGGAAGCTCGGTAGATGTGTTGTTCCTCTCCACCCTGGAAAGCATGAAGCTCACTAAGCATCATCTTAGCCCCGCAGAAGGCCCCGTCTATAGTTTCGACAACCACCTCGTTCCGGTCCAAGGCACGATCACGTTGCCCGTCACGATGGGAGATTTCCTGAAGCAAGCTACCAATGATGTCAACTTTGTCGTGATCAATTCAAGTTGGACATACAACGTCATTTTTGGAAGGTCGGTTCAGTCCACTTTTGGTGCAATACCGTTGATCCCCCATCTTGCAATGAAATTTCCAACCTCCAGAGGAGTGGGAGTTGTTCGTGGAGATCAAGAAGAAGCACATGCTTGCTACGAAAGACAGGCACAACCAATATTTGCTACCACCTTCAGTGTTGACGGCATCAACCTACGCCCAACAGTGAATTCCTAGGAAGGACACTCTCCCCGGTGCAGGAAGATCCCTCGCAGCATACCAACAGCTTGTGACTTGCATCACGTCTTTCCCTCTACGTTTTTTTACTTTAATTGCACTCTTTATTATCTGAATCCTCTTGCATCTTGCTCTTCTCACTTTGTGATTGTAAAAGTTGCGAGCTCAGGCTCGCGCGAACTATGCTTATTTCTAAGTACAATATCATATTTGTTTTATTAATATCAATCTGAAATCTTTAGGTAAAGCTATGCTTGAAAGACAAACAAGCAGGTTCTTCGCCAACATTGCCGCTCAACATCTTTATATTGCCAGGGCTATCCCCTCGCAGTTGCACCCAGATCAAATATTTACACTCTTCGGCAATCAACTCATACCCGGGCTAGGTCGCGCAACCAGATTGAGTACCTACATTCTCCGGCGGACGGATTGAGTACTTACATTCTCCGCTGTTACTGTAGACCATCACCCTGCCGTCACTAGGGCCTGCCCCCTCGGATTGCACCACGATCGAGTATCTATATTCTCCGACAATTGGCTTATTGTCAGTCTAGGTCGAGCAACCGGATTGAGTACCTACATTCTCCTGCGGACGAATTGAGTACTTACATTCTCCTCCGTTACTGCAGACCATCGCTCTACCGTCGCCAGGGCCTGCCCCCTCGCGCTTGCACCCGGATCGAGTATCTACATTCTTCGATAATGGCTTATTGTCAGGCTAGGTCGCGTAACCGGATTGGGTACCTACATTCTCCGGCGGTCGGATTGAGCTCTTACATTCTCTGCCGTTACTACAGACCATCGCCCTGTCGTCGCTAGGGCCTGCCCCCTCGCGATTGCACTCAGATCGAGTATCTACATTCTCCAGTAATTGGCTTATTATCAGGCTAGGTCGCACAACCGGATTGAGTACCTACATTCTCCGGCGGTCGGATTGAGTACTTACATTCTCTGCCGTTGCTGCAGACCATCGTCCTGCCGCCACCAGGGCCTGACCCCTCGCGATTGCACCCACATCGAGTATCTACATTCTCTAGCGGTCGGATAGAGTACTTACATTCTTTGATGTTACTGCAAATCAACGCCTTGCCGTTGGCAAGGCCTGCCCCCCTTGCGACTGCAATCAAATCAAGTACCTACATTCTACGACAGCGGGATTGAGTACTTACATTCTCTATCGTTACCGCAGGCCAACACCTTTCTATCGACAGGGCCTGCCCCCCTCGCGGTTGCACACAGATCGAGTATTTACATTCTCCGGCAATTGGTCCAAAGCCAACTCGGCCGCGAGGCAGCCTCGCCCGAACTTTCCCACATGCCAGACATGCGTGAACAGTGCTCAGGAAAAAGAAGCTGAATAATGTAAAAGTAGCAATGTCATATAAATATGCGTGCAAAAGTGCGAACTACAAACTGCCAAACGTGAAAACAAAGTGCAAGGCATACAAACATAAAAGCACTTACCACTTTGTTCATTGCCTTCAAGGAAGAAGACATATGTGGAGCAATCTCCTCCATAGAAGGAGTCCGAGGGGTAGGACACTTAAGTACCTGTACCTCGGGAGCAGTCTCAGGACGAGCATCAAAAGAAGTCACTGTGACTGCCATGTCAACATCACTAGAGGAAGCCGCCATAGCCTTCCTCTTCCGGTCTCCACTTAAAGGAGCTTCGGTAATCTGCACCGTATCCACACCTCAAGGTCGATAGGTAGCCCGAGTTTTTTTCTCCAAATTGTAATTTGGTTGTTCGAAAGACAAGAGCGCAGACACATTTGTATTGCATTGCGCTTCGAAGCCCGCCACCAAAAGTAAAAGAAAAGTGGAGAAAAAGTTAGATGCAACACAAAGGCGCGCCACGCGCGACAAAATTGAAGGCCAGGTTTACTCAAAGGAGAAGCGAACCGGAGGCCGCGCGCACGCGTAAAGCAAAGGCTTGCGTGGGAGCACGAGAAACAGGACGTACACACATGCACACCGCAAGGGAACACGCAGCCGCACATGTGAGTGCGTACCCGCGTGGGCGCATGACCTGGTGCGAGCGCACCCCCCGAGTGCGGTCTGGTGCTCCCCCCCCCCCCCCCCCCCGCGAGAGCGGCCTGGTGCGCGCGCGCCCGCGCGGCCAATCTCGCGTGCCAGCTCCGCTAGTCGCGTGCGCCCGCTCGGCAAGTCACGCGTGCCCGCGCGGCCAGATGCGCGCGCACCCACGCGGCCTGGAGCACCCGCCGGTGTGGTACGCAGATCTGCATCGGCTGACCATCGTCGCACCGCTCGGCCCTGGGAGCGTTGGGCGCCTCCCTCAGGCACATTAACACCTCCTCCCGCTCCTCCTTGGAGCCCCTTTTTTCCAATATATTAATTACCTGGGTTCACGGGCGCCGTCATCCGACGTCTTCGGCCTTTCACCGATTGTCATTATGAACACGGGAGATGTAGGAAAAATTCCTGTCTTCTCAGCTTGTACTAACCTTTGGCAACAAAAAGATTTGAGGGACAATTGATGTGGATGAAGCCTCATTTGTAGGTTTAGGGGTGCAAGTAGCCACTCCCCCATGATCATCCCCATAAGGGGAAATCATGGATTTGACCGGTCAACCAACTTCCCATGATCTCCTCCACAATATGAGGATCATGGGGGGGGGGGGGGGGGGGGGGGGGGGCAACCTTTCAATAACTACCGCTGCCGGCCGCCGCCGCCGGTAACCACCCGCTAACCACCAAGTTAGTGTGGGGGGGGGGGGATGCCATCATTAAAATAAATATCCCCTAAACTATGAAATTAATGTTTATGTAGGTGGTTACGGTGTGTGGATAACCGCGTAACAATCGTAACCGCATTCTGGAGGCTATAAAAAGAGCCCTAGGCTTCCTCATTAGGCACTCTTGGGGCTTCCAGTCTTCTTATTTCTCAGGTCTGAGCTCTGTCGGATCATCGTCTCCCAGCCACCTTCGAGCCACTCTCAGACCGCGATCGAGCCGCCACCAAGTCACCAGCGAGCAACAGAGACACACATGTTCCAAAGCGCGCAGCTCAAGGAAGAAGACAGCCACCGCAAGCACGCGCTCACAGGCTCCGCCTTGCAACCAACACTCCTTCGGCGCAGCCTGTTGCCCGACGCGAGTCATAAAATTCTCTCTTACCACAGAATTGTAATGAGGTGGGGCTTGTCGCCCTCGATTCCCCAAACACCCTATAACCGCATGCGAATAGTGGATTTTGACCGGCATGGACCCGATCACGTGTTTTTTACCAAGTTGAGGGGTTTTTCCACGTTAAAACCTCTTGTATACATCTGACTCATTTCTTTGAGTGTGTGCGCGCTCGACGATCCCGAGAGCTAAGACAGTCCAATTTACTCCGATCCGACCGGGATGCCGAGTCGGTCCGCAACAGTAGTTATGTTCACTATCAAAGTCAATAATTAGGTCATAAAATTCCTTCCAACCTTCATTAGATAGTTTTTTTTTTGGAAAAAAATCACATTTGATATTTATAGATAGTTTTGAAATTCAATTGTTAATGTGATAAAGCTAAGCTGCCGGCGTGAGCCAGGATGCCGGGCGCCGGCAGGTATCCAAGCGAATAAAACCGCCGTGCTTGGTTAGTCCGAGATCTTATTGGGCAAGGATGGCCACGTGGCATGCTCGAACCGAGCTGAAGATATTGACGCTGACGTGTGCAGGTTACCGAATATTGGTTGCGCTCACTACCTGCACGGCGGAAATGGTGAGCTGTTGATCGATTTGGTGCATTCTCATTTATTTTTTTTATTTTATTTACCTATTTTTTTGCTGCCGTTGGATCTAAGAATGAGCTCGCAGGATATTTCTGACTTCCAAATAAGGAACAATACACGTACCTAATTATTATTCCAGATTACCGGCCACATTTCGGATGCCATGTGCGTATAAATTCAATGTGCTTAATGAACTGAATGAAGCCAACCTCTTTTCTTTTTCTTTAAACTAGACGTGCACATAAAGACTGGGCCTGGAAAGCCTACCTGGGCCCGGCCTTGAAAAAGTCTGGTTAGGTCTGGGCCCGCGTAGGCCTGGTCCAGGCCCAGGCCAGTCCTGGAGGGCCTAAACAGACCTTAAATATAATGATTTATCTGGCCTGGTGCCCGGCCCGGGCCAGACCCAGGCTAGGCCCGGTCCTAGGCTTTGCCTGGGTCTGGGCCCAGGCCTTGCCCGGGCCCGGGCCAACATCTCTCTAGAGAGACGTTGGCCTAGAGATGGCAGCCCAAAATGCGGGCAGGCTAAAATGCGGACCTACGGGCAACCCGTTTTTGGCGTCAAGATGGTTTCAAATCGAAAAGTGATCAACATGAAAGTTGTAGATCTCGGCGAGACGAACAACTTTCATGTTGATCACTTTTTGATTTGGAGCCGTCTTGGACCTCGATTTGGGTCCCGAAATCTGGGGCGCGGTACGCTTTACTGTAGCAGTTCCGCCGCTCCAGTTTTCGGGGACCAAATCGAGCTCCAAGACGGCTCCAAATGAAAAGGTGATCAACATGAAAGTTGTAGATCTCGGCAAGACGAACAACTTTCATGTTGATCACTTTTTGATTTGGAGCCTTCTTGGACCTCGATTTGTGTCCCGAAATCTGGGGCGCGGTACGTTTTACTGTAGCAGTTCCGCCGCCCCAGTTTTCGGGGCCCAAATCGAGGTCCAAGACGGCTCCAAATGAAAAAGTGATCAACATGAAAGTTGTTCGTCTCGCCGAGATCTACAACTTTCATGTTGATCACTTTTCGATTTGAAGCCTCCTTGACCCTTGCCTGTACGCCCGTACGTCCGCACTAGAGTACCGCTGAACAGTGAACTAGGCCCGGGCTTGGGCCTGGCCCGGCCTGGGCTTGCCCGATAGGCCTTACCAGACCCTCTTTTTGGAGGAGAGTCTGGGACCGGCCTGGGTCTGGCAAAAGTCAGGCCTGGGCCTGGGCCTGGACTGATAAAAGCCCGGGCCTAGCAGGCCCAGGCCTGGCCTGGGCCTGACAGGCCTTATGTGCACGCCTACAGTTTAAACGTTCTCTCTCTCTCTCTTACTTTTCAAAGTCGAGCACATGGAAGAAACTACAAGTGGGTCCCCGTGCGTTCACGATCTATCTTAGGCTTGATACTCATCTCTTTTTATCTTAGGCACGGTTTATCTTCCATCTTTTCTTCTTTCAGTTGTATTTATTTATTTGATTTGACAGACATGATAATTAAATAATATAATAATTATGAGAACTCAAAAATTTGATTTCAACAATTTTTATTTTATTTTATTTTTTGAATGCATAGGTATTAAGATTCTGGCCAGCCCCCGTGCAGAAGGAAGGGCCACTCAGATCAGGAGGTCCTCTAGCCGCCCAATCTAGCGGTTTTCTTTGTCAAATGGGGAGGGTGGCTCCTTTGTCGCACGCTCCCATGGCCGCCCTTGGAGGGCAATGACCTTGCTGTCCAGTCTTAGTCGAAGGCCATCTCATCTCGGCCGCCAGACCTTCCCCGTCGTCGGCCTCGCCTCCTCACCTTGCGGGAGGAGCGGTTGGGTTTTTCGATCAGTTTTAACCGCCCGGGGCGGTCTCGTCATTTGCGAGAATTTGGCGATCTGTGTGTTAAATTTTCTCAAGTTGGTCAACAAGATAGCCCAAAACCAAATTAATATCTTCGGCACTACCCAGTTCACACTTTGATCTAGCAGAAAACCAGGGAGCAAGCTCAACACACCAAGCACATGGAAGAACAAGCAGATCTTATATTCATTAAACTTCTTTACAAGACGAGATATACGTAGCGAGACATGATTTCGCTAGTACAATCAGCTATAACAGAAAGCATAAAAACCAAGCCGGACGGACAGCACTGGAAACTGCCGAAACCGCCGAAGCCGCCCGAGCTGAAGCTGCAACACGCCGAATAGACACGGAGTTCGCCGAAGCCGCGAGGCCGCGCGGACACACTGTTATTCGCCTACTGCTGATGAAAAGACTGCCTACCCGCCTGAGACTGGCGGACAGGTTATTGGAACTTGTAAAGTTGAAGCAAAGAACTGACAAGCCGCAGAGCAACCTGCTGAAACCGCAGAGACCGCACACTTCCAAGTACTTGACCGAAGTCAAAGCCAAACTCCTAGCTCCTTGAAGCTAGCCGCGCGACCTGCACACAGCAAACAGTTAACTCTTATTCAATCCTCGCGGACAGAAAACTGAGACCGCAGCACTTTGACGAGCCCCCACTTACTATTCACTCAGTTACTGTAGACGTGCAGGGGGGGGTCCTATTTATAGGCGAGGTGAGGAGTGTGCTCACCGCCCTAGTGGATAGAGACACCGCCCCAGCCCGCGCGCTAACAAACACCCGTCCGCCGAGTCCGCAAGGACTTAGCCGGATTCCAAGGAATAAACCGCCAGGAGCAAGACATGGAACCAACAAGGCGGACTTACATCACACTATGCGGACAAGGAATAGTCCGCACAGTCCGCAACATCACCAAATGGACAACCACCCCTTCAGCAACAGTCCGCACACAAAGAGGCAGTCCGCACAGTACAAGACCAAAACCTCCATCCGCCACAAGCCCACGACCAAAGACAGAGTTAGCAACAGTCCGCCCGGTCACAGCGGACTCGGCGGATACGGCAGACACACTGGACTTATCACAGAATGTGACCAAGTCTAGTAAATCACAAGGGGCCTAACGCGAGCTTGGCGGACAAGGCTCAGTCCGCAACACCCAAAACGAAAACGCCAACTCTCCTCTAGAGTTAGGCAGAGTCCGCAAGCGAACTCGCACCACTACCCAAAATGGTCAAATGCCGGACTCCACACACCAGTCCGCACAGACCTCCACAACATATGTTGTGCTACAAGAGCCCGGCAAGGCCACAGCCAAACTCCTAAGGCCAGTCCGCAACAACGGACACCGCAGACACGCCAGTCCGCAAGCTTCCCGCGGATATGACCCAATCCGCCGGTTAACGCACAAGCTTGCAACACGGCCACTGAACAGAGCACTGCCTACAGCCTGCAAACCTCTGTCCGCTCAGGCCGCTCCTCAATCAGCCAAGCCTAACACCCTGTCCGCAGACAGCAGTCAGCCCAGACCACAGACACAAGCCGCACAACAGGGCCAGGCCAGCAAGGCAGCCAACGCCTTATCCACAGACAACAATCCGCCCAGGCCGCGGAGTTAGTCCGCACAGGCCGTACAGAACAGCCAACATCCCAGGCCTATCACCAGGCCGCATAACAGCAGTCCACCCAGTCCGCCCAGTCCGCCGACTATGTCCGCTCAGGCCGCCCGACCTGCCCATCAACCACTTTCACTTCACAAATTTCAACACTCCCCCTTGAAGTGAGAAGTGATGACCAAGCCCAGCAAGCTGCGCAACCGCTCAAAAGGCCCCTTCGACAGTGGCTTCGTGAAGATGTCAGCAAGATTATCTTCACTCCGAACATGCCCGACCAGAAGAGATCCCTCCAACACCTTCTCCCTTATGAAGTGGTGAGCGATCTTAATATGCTTGGTCCTAGCGTGACACACTGGATTGTTTACCAGCTTGAGAGCACTCTCATTGTCACCCCGGAGTAAAGTTGGCCCTTGCACTTCTTCATGCACATCCTCTATAAGCCTCCTCAACCAGATGGCTTCCCGAGCAGCCAAGGCCGAAGCCTTATACTCTGCCTCTGTAGTTGAGACGGACACCGAATCCTGCTTCTTGCTACACCATGAGATGCTAGCTGATCCGCAAGTGAACACATAACCTGAAGTTGACCTTCGATCATCCAAATCACCGCCATAGTCAGCATCCGTGTACCCAAGCAAGGCAAAGTCTGAGTCCCTTTTATAGAGAAGTCCCATGTCAGAAGATGACTTGATATACTTCAAAATGCTCTTAGCCACCACAAGATGAGACTTCTTTGGTTCAGCCATAAACCGACTTACTCGGCCAACAGCGTAAGCAATGTCTGACCTTGTAATCGTCAGGTAGATCAAGCTTCCAACAAGAGCTCTGAACATCAAGGGGTCAGGAAGAATCCTTCCCTCATCTCATCGAAGCTTCAGCCCATGTTCCAGTGGAGTAGAACAACTCTTTCCTTCGCCCATGCCGAACCGCTTCACAATGCGATCTGCATATCCTCTTTGACAAATGAGTATACCGTTCTTCCTCCTCTCCACTTCGAGACCGAGAAAGTGATGAAACTCTCCCAAATTTTTCATCTCGAAGCGTATAACAAGCTCAACCCTGAGCCTTGCTACTTCCTCCTCCGAATTCCCTGTGATGATCATGTCATCCACATACAGCAGGACCAAGACTTGAAGCTCCCCCTTCTTCTTGACGAACAAGTTGGAATCTGAGTTGGAAGCAAGATAACCGCAGAATTGCAAATACTCTGCTATCTTTCCATACCAAGCTATAGGAGCTTGCTTCAACACATAGAGAGCCTTTCTGAGCTTGCAGATATAGTCTGGGTGATCTTTAGAAACAAATCCAAGTGGTTGATCCATGAATATGTCTTTGTCAATTTCTCCGTAAAGAAAAGCATTTTTCACATCAAGCTGGCACATCCTCCATCCCTTGCTAGCAGCCAAGGCGATCACCACTCTAACTGAAGTCATATTTGCAACCAGACTAAATATCTCCTCATAGTCTTCTCCATACTGTTGTGAGAATCCTCGAGCGACCAGGCGAGCTTTATATCTATCAATGCTCTCATCATCCTTCTTATTCAATTTAAACACCCACTTGCAAGTCACTGGAGTGATGCCATCAACCTTGGGCACAAGATCCCAGGTTTCATTCTTCTTGAGAGCAACAATCTCTTCCTTCATGACATCTTTCCACTCCTTGACTCTAGTGGTCTCATTGAAGTTTGGAGTCTCTCGCTCATCCAGAGGACCTGCAAAGAAGCAGGAGACAAAGCTCACTGCATTCCCATCACAGTAACGAGTCGGTGGCTTAATAACCCTCTTCGATCTCTGAAGGGTTTGATCCTTGCTTACAACCTCCGTTGCTTCTTCAGGCTCAACTCCTACTTGGGGCAAGCTTTGAGCAATGCCCCCCCTGCTTCCTGAACCAGAAGACTCAGCCTCAGATTTTGAAGCAACATGAGCTGTTGGTGAAACAACAAGCTCCTCTTCCAGGCCTCCAGTAGCCACCAAGGGTTCTTCATCAACCTTGCTACCGGTTAGCTCAACCGAGCCACCTCCATACGACGTCAGCTCGTCAAATACAACGTCTCTTGACACAACGAACTTCTTCATCACAGGATCTATGCATTTCCATCGCTTCTTCCGCTCATTGTAGCCAACAAAAACAAGCTTCCTTGCCTTTGCATCCAGCTTAGTCCGAGAAGCATCCGGGATATGCATATAGCAAGTTGAACCGAACACCCGAAGGTGTCACACACTTGGCTTCTCCTTCAGCAACAACTCAATAGGAGTCTTCATATTGATCGGGCTGAGCGACATCCGGTTGATGACATAAGAAGCACAAGACATCCCCTCCGCCCAAAAAGACCTTGGGATGTCTTTCGCATGAAGCCAACATTTGCAAATTTCCGTCAAATGACGGATCTTCCGCTCCGCTACTCCACTAGCTCCTTGAACTCCACAAACAACTGGAAGACTTCAGACTTCTCCTTCAAGAAATAAACACAAGTATATCTTGAGTAGTCATCAATTAGGACAAGCATGTATCTGCTTCCACAAAGGCTGGCAGTGACAGTTGGTCCCATCAAGTCGTCATGAATGCACTCTAATGGTTGCTTGCTCCTTGTTTGTGATTTATCAAACGGAAGACGATGTGCCTTACCGTATTGACACCCCGCGCAAACATGCCCGTCACCAAAGGAGGACAACTTAGGCAAACCTCTCACCAAACTTCTATTAGCCATAGCCTTCAGCTTGTCCATACTTACATGCCCCAGCCTCTCATGGCAGATAGCAGCGCTATCGTTGGCTCTCATACGATCAACATAAGCATTAGTAGCAAGAACAAATAAGTTCTTAACTCTCCTTCCTATATGAGCAACATCAGCCTTAACCGCTGATACGTTGCGAAGGAACCTCACGTATGTTGGCCCAAACAGAACGTAATAACCATCATCTACTGCATTGGTCACAAAGAAGAGGTTCTTCTTCATGCCTGACACGTGATACACACTCCTTAATGTGAGTGGCCCCGGATCACTACCCAAAGACACGACCCTCTCTTTCTCTACTGCATAAACAGTGTTATCAGCAGTTATGATAGCTTCGTTACCTGAGTATGCTTGCAAGGAAGAGAACTTTGATTTGTCTTCGGTGAGGTGATGACCACACTCGGAGTCCACGATCCACTCGCCGTTGAATTCCTCAGCAGACAAGACATGGACACAAGTGCCCGTCATGAAAGCTACACCCCATTCTGCTTCCTCACTCTTAGAGCAAGCTTCCTCCTTGCCTATAGCATGCCCAGGATACAGCTTGACCTTGTAGTCCCGCTCGAAGTTCCCTTGTTGGAACACCCTATTACTAATTTGGGTCAGGATCACTATGTCTCTAGGAATCAATGCTTGACCTCCTGTATAGCTCAATAGGTCAATTAGAATTGAGTCTAAGGGTTAGAAGTCTAGGTTTGGAAGCTGCCCTGAAGACCAAGATTTTCTGTTTGGAGACTAAGTCATATCGTCGAGCTCAGCACGACGATTCATCGAACTCCGATCGACGATCGTCTAGCTCAACTTCGACAGATCGTCGAACTCCATTCGACGATCGCTGAGCTCAACTTCATCATATCGTCGAACTCAGTTCGACGATCAGTGAGCTCAGGTCGACGATTTTGACTCTGCTTTGGATCTTTATCTCTGAGCTCAGTTCGACGATCTTTGAGCTCAGATCGACGACATTTTGCTGCTGTATATTTCCAGATCGCTGAGCTCAATTCGACGATAGCAGAGCTCAGTTCGACGATTTCAGATAACTTCAAGGATGTTTCTAGATTCAAATTCAAATCAGTTAATGAGTTATTCTGCAATTAATTCAGAGATTTCCTAGCCGTTTTCATTCATTTTTGGACCAAGTTTCAAGGAATATTTCTATGGACTTTCCTCTTGAAGAGATTCTGCAATTAAGGATGCAATTAATGCTGGCCAACGGCTATTCTTCTCAGAGAATGTTATTCTATTCTGTACCAGAGAATAAGAGAGAGAATTTCTTTTTTGAATTACTAAGAGATACACAGACACATAGACAGACATCAATAATCTTCAACAAAATCTTCTATCTCAAAGAATTCTTAAGAACACTCATCCAAGGAGATCAATCTTTTCAGAAATCTTCAGATCTCTTTAGTTTTCAAAGTGTTCAAGGCCAACATATTTTCAAGACTCCAGACATTCAACATTTCAGCTATTGCTGAAATCATCTATTGCTGGAGTTCAATCTTTGAAGGCCTATCACCCTCAGCAAAGCTTTTTCTTCCTGAAGATCTCAAGGATTCAGGGGGAGCTTTGACATCAACAATCCACATAGTTTTCTCAGTTGTTTGAGAAAGAGAAGACTTCCATCACTCTCTCACCCCCTCTCTGTAAAGGGTTTCTCAAGCTCCCTTCAAAAGTTTGAGCTTGGTTTTTGAGCACCTTGTCAAAAGCTCATTGGTGGCAAGACACCTAATCAAAAAATCTGATTTGGTTTTTGAGCACCTTATCAAAAGCTCATTGGTGCCCAGGACACCTGATCAACTCATCTTGCAGTGGATTCCTACCTAGGGTGGTAGAAGAGTGGATGTACCCAGGTTTAGGGGAACCACCATATTTCCTTGTGTCTTCTGGTTTTGCTTGTTTTCATTTTTGTTTCTGGCCTTGATTATTCTGTGATTTGCTTTTGTTTAGTTTAGTTCTGTGATTAGACTTTTATTGCTTCCCTGCTCACTCTTATTACAACAATTGTTGTAAAAAATTTCAAAGCACCATATACTCTATTCACCCCCTCTAGAGTATATCAGATCTAGCTGCACTTTCAATTGGTATCAAAGCGAGGTTGGTTAAACATACCATACCTGATTGGTTGTACAGGCTAACACCTGAACCCAAAGATCCCAAGTTAGATCTGTTTTTCTTTTGTATTTTATTATTAGATTTTGCTTTCACAAATCATGGCCCAAAACAAAGATTATGCTAGCACCAGACCTCCAATGTGCAATCTATCCAAGTTTGCACTTTGGAAAGCAAGGATCAGACTGCATATGAATTCTATTGACGAAGATATTTTTAACTCTGTTTTGACAGTGTGTCCAAGACCCCTAGAGAACACAAGTACAAATGCTGTTTCACCTCCATCAGGAACTGATGCTGATATCAAGAGATGGAAGGTAGCTGATGCCAAGGCTATGAACATCTTGGCCCAGACAATGTCTGATGACATATTTCAAAAGGTGCTTGAATGCAATTCAGCAAAGGAAATTTGGGACAAACTCTCAGAAATAGTCTCAGGCTCAGCTGATGAGAGAAAGGATAAGAGATCCCATCTCATCTCTCAATATGAGAATTTCAAAAAGGGAGAAACTGAGTCAGTGGGAGATATACAACATGCTAAGTCTAATTGTCAGTGAACTCAGGACATTGGACAAAGAGATCTCTCTAACTGAACTCAATGACAAGATTCTAATGTGCTTCCCTAGCACTTGGGATTCAAGAATCTGGCCAATTAAGGATGCCAGAAGTCTGAATGAGATCACCACTGAAGCTCAAATCTTATGAGCTACTCATCAAAAATAGAGAAGAAGAACAGAAGGCTGCCTCTCCAGCCACAAGAAAAGAGAAGACCATAGCCTTCAAGGTAACTGAAGATCTGCCTGAAGACAAAGCCACAGGCAATGATGAACTACTCAGTCTGTTGGCCAAAAGATTCTACAAGATGGCCAGAAAGGACTTCAGAAGGAGATCATACAAGGAGCAAGATAAGCCAAGGTATGACAAGTCCATTAACAATAATAAAGACATTATTTGCTTTGGTTGCAGGAAACCAGGGCACATAGTTCCTGACTGTCCAGAGAACAAAAACAAGGACAGAAGGGACAGGAAAGAAAGAAGAAAGGAGAAAGACTCCAAGAGGAATGACAATGACAAACTCTCATCAAGCAAAAACAAACATACAAGAAAGGGGTTTGTTGCTGAATCCTGGAGTGAGACTGAAGAGGAGTCAGAAGCCTCATCCAGTTCCAGTGATGATGAGGATGATGCAGAAGAAAAAGAGTTCTGCATGATGGCAATCAATGCCTCACAACATAATTCAGAAGAAGAGGAGTCAGAGTCAGACTCAGAGACTCAACCTGAAGAAGATCAGGTAATTGGTTCTTTTGATTTTAATTCAGAGGACTTTAAATCTGAATTTAAAGCACTGTGTTTAGACCTGCTAAAGTCTGAGAAAGAAATTATCTCTCTCAGAAATCAATTATCTGAACACAATACTTTAAAGTCAGAAAACCTCAAACTCTCTCAGGAGTTGGAGTGCTGTAGGGAACCGATAGCTTCACTGAAAAGTGAGCTCTCTGAGGCCAAGAAGCTTGAAGAATCCCTTAATGGGAGAAGCATCAAGCTGATGGACATCACAAGCACAGTGAACTCTAGATTCAATAGTACACTGGGCTTGGGTGCTTCATCCAGCCAACCCATAGTTCTAACAACTCCAATTAAATTCATTTCTGATAAAGGAAAGGGAGTTGTAGAGGTTGCTAGGAAAAATTCTGATCTGCCCAAGAAAACCAAGTCCCAGCAGAAATCGTCGAACGGAGATCGACGATCGCCGAATGAAGATCAACGATCGTCGAACGCAGCTCGACGATCTCAGCCAAAATCGTTGAACGCAGCTCGACGATCTCAAGTACCTGATCTCAGCCGTAGTCGACCGTCGAACGGAGCTCGACGATCTGACCCAAGATCGTCGAACGCAGCTCCAAGATCGTCGAACAGAGGTCAAAGCTCTGGAAAATTTTTCAAAGGCAAATCAAAATTGAATCTTAAGGGTCCTTCATCCCAAATCTTTAACCCTTATACTGAATGGATTATACCTCCAAGGAGATATCATCCTGAAGAATATAAGAGTCAACCTGGGATGTCTTTCATTTCAGAATTTAAAGGTTATCAACCTAGGCCCAAGGTAAACTGGGTCAAAAATAAATGAATTGTCTTGTGTGCAGGTGAAGACCTATCCAACATCTAACCAGCAATGGTACTTGGATAGTGGGTGCTCTAAGCACATGACAGGGAACAAGGACAACCTCACATCCTTCAGAGCCAAGCTTGGACCCAAAGTTATCTTTGGTGATTCAAACTTTGGACAGACTAAAGGATATGGTGCAGTCCAGATTGGATCAGTAACTTTCAAGAAGGTAGCTTATGTGGAAGGACTGAAGCACAACCTAATTACCATCAGTCAGCTGTGTGATGAAGGCTACCAGGTGACTTTCAGCAAAGCCTTATGCAAAATCAAGTCAGAGGACAACACAACTGTGTTGACAGGTAAAAGAAAAGGTAACATCTATCTAGTAGATTTTCTTTCAACTGATGTAGATATTTGCTTGTTTAATTCTGTCTGTAGACCAAATATCTTATGGCATAAGAGACTAGGACACCTAAACCTTAGAACTATTGCTAGGCTATCCAAGGATAACCTTGTTAGAGGACTACCTTCTGGCCCCTACAAGAAGGAAGGACTCTGCAGGGCTTGTCAATTAGGCAAGCAAACTAAAAACAGCTTTAAGTCACTTAATAAGAGTGATTCACCTACGATATTGTATCTGTTACACATGGACCTTTTTGGACCCATCACAGTACAAAGCCTAGGAGGGAAATCCTACACTTTAGTAGTTGTAGATGACTTCTCTAGATTCACTTGGGTGTTCTTTCTAAGGAAGAAGTCTGATAACTTTAAGTGTCTGACAGAGTTTCTCAAATGTATACAGATTGAGTTCAATACTCACATTGCCCTGATCAGAAGTGATCATGGGACAGAGTTTGATTCTCTTCTTATGCAAGAGTTCTGTCAGAGTGAAGGGATCAGACATACTTTCTCAGCTCCTAGAACTCCTCAACAAAATGGGGTAGCTGAAAGGAAAAATAGAACCCTTATTGAATCTGCCACTACATTGTTGTCAGATGCTCATCTACCTCTATCCTTCTGGGCAGAGGCAGTGAATACCTCCAACTATGTGTTGAATAGAAGTTTGATACATAAACTAAAGGGAAAGACTCCCTATGAATTACTCAAAGGGAAGAAACCTAAAGTTGACTATTTTAGAGTCTTTGGTTGTATTTGCTACATTCACAACAATGACAAGAAATATTTAGCAAAATTTCAAGCTAAAGCTGATGAAGGAGTGTTTCTGGGATACTCTATGATCAGCAAGGCTTATATGGTTTATAATAGATCATCTTTAAAAATTGAGGAATCTGTTCATATATCATTTGATGAATCTAACATGTCTTTCAAGGAGAAGATTTCTTCTACCATAAAACCCTTGCAGGAACATTCTCTAGTTGAAGACTTGAACAAGTTACAGGTTACTCAAGAGGATGAAAGCAATGAAGATGAAGGAAATGCTCAACATATTGAAGAACAACTTGAAGAGCCAGTTGTTGTACCACAAGAGGAAACAACAACACAGGTTGGTGAACAATCAACACCCCCGGTTGATTTAGTAACATCAAGAGACCATCCAATTTCCCAAATAATTAGAGAAATCTCAGCTGGTGTGCAAACCAAAAATCAGGTCAACCAAAACCTGTTGCACACCTGCTTCCTATCTCAAATTGAACCTCAGTCCATTCAAGATGCAGAGCAAGATCCACACTGGATCATTGCAATGCAAGAGGAGTTGCATCAATTTGAGAGAAACAAAGTATGAGAACTAGTGCCAAAGCCTAAGGATCACTCCATTGTTGGAACAAAATGGGTATTCAGAAACAAATTGGATGATTAAGGAGTAATTATAAGGAACAAGGCAAGGCTAGTTGCTCAGCGATACTCTCAAGAAGAAGGAATAGACTACGACCAGACTTTTGCACCAGTTGTAAGATTAGAAGCCATCAGAATATTTCTAGCTTATGCAGCACACAAAGGCTTCAAGGTATATCAGATGGATGTCAAAAGTGCATTTCTAAATGGAGACATCAAAGAGGAAGTTTATGTCAGACAACCTCCAGGTACCCATGACCGTGTCTGTTGCCGTTCTAGCCGCCATGAAGTTTGATGCTGGTTTCGATATTGACATGGAATCGTTCAGCACAACTGACCAGGCTTTTCAGGACATTTTGGGATTATTCAAAGATCAGAACCTGACTGCCCTTATGACCACAAGGATCAAGCTGGCATCTGATGAGATAAAGGAATGGGTCTATACTGCCCACAATCAAGATAACAACACCATTGTTGGGTCTATATCTGGCACTCAGGTACCCTTAACCCCAGCAATTTTAACAGAAGTTTTTGAGTTGAAGAATGGTGAAGATACTGCTGACTTATCTGGAGAAGAGTAGTCTGAACTGCTTGCCAGAATGGGTCATTCAGAGGGCAACCCTAGCAAGCTCTTCAAAAGGAACCTATCTGTGGAATACAGATTTATGACAGATGTTGTTGGGAAAGTGCTACTGGCTAACCACTCTGCCCATGATACAATTTCAAGGTATCAGCTCTGCCTCATGGGAGCTCTTGTGGACAAAAAAAATCTGAATTGGGGAGAAGTCTTCTTTGACCTTATCAAGAAGAAAATCAACAAAAGTTTTGTAAACTTTGGAAGGATCATTGTGGTGTTTCTACAGCACAGGTGCCCTGCTTTGCTGGTCTCCTCTGGAATCCATATCAATGCTTCCAAGAGACTGTCTTGTGCCCTCTTTGGAAAGTGGGACAGACAAATCAGCAAGCCCAGCAGGCCCTCCTCAAGTACTCCTTCAGGCACAAGGACTCTCAGAGTCACTTCCTCACAGGTCTCTGCCCCTGCAGATGACCTGCCTGCTGTTGTTGCCTCTCCTCCTCCTCCTCCAATTCCATCCCTTCCCATACCATCTACCATTCCAGCTTCATCCACCATCATCATATCCAGCCCCTCTCCAACATCCACACCATCTCTAGTCCCTATTCTTCCAACACCAGAAGAACAATTCCATCCATTATTCTCCTACCCTCCACCAGATGTGACTTCATCACCCTCCATTCCATCCTTCACCCTCCTTGATGATTCCTTTATGGATGATTCACCATCCTCTCCTCCTGAGCTACCCTCATCCTCCACTTCCTTTCAAGACCTTCTACACCAAATCATTGACCAACCCACATTCACCCCATCTATCTCCATCCCACTGTCCTCCATCTCCACCTTACCAACACCTCAGCCATCCCTTCCACCATTCACCAGCTCTCCACTACCCTCACTAACAGCTGCCCCTCCATCTTCTACCTCTGCTCAAGTCACCCTTGAGCAAGTAGACCTCCCAGCCTTTGCTGACAGGTTGTATGAGTTGCTTGCCCCCAGGCTCTCTCTTCTGTTGGAGACCTCCTTGGCTCCACTACACCTGTCAGTGGCAGCTCTCTCTGCCATACTCTCTTCCCTATTCCCTCATACATCCCCTACAACAGTGTGCCTTGATCCAGACTTGTCTGAATCTAGGCAGGGGGAGATGCCCTATGAAGTGAGCCTTCATGCTGCCGCTGCTGCTGTTTCTGTAAGCCTGTCTGCTGCTACTGCTGCTATTATTGCTGCTTCTTCAGCTTCTGCTCTTGCTGCTGTTGCTGTGCCTCAAGCACAAAGTTCTCCTGCTACAGTACTTGCAATAGACCTCAGGTCTTTGCTATCAAATTTTGATCAGTTTTACTTCAGCTGTCTGCCAGAGGTCAATGCTGTCCAGCCTCCAAAGGATCTATCCAAGGCACTTGTGCCATTTTCTTGCTGTGACCCAAGCATTATCACCTCCTTTGTCAATTCAGTGTATGCTGCTGCTGAAAATGTTGATACAGCTGCTGAACTTTCTGATACTGCTGCTGAAGTTTCTGTCATTGCTATTGAGCCTATTTCCAAGGAAATTCTTATGTCAGAGGCACCTGAAATTGAGCCTTCTGCAGTTTCTGATGATATTCCTCCTGTTGATGCTGCTGTTAGTGAAGCTGTTGCTACTGCTGTCACTTCTCCAGAGCCTATAGTTGCTGCTGCTGCTGTTACTGCTTCTACTGTATCTGCTGCTGTCAGTTCTGCTTCTGCTTCAACAACTACTGCCACACCATATGTTGCCTCATCTGCTTCTGTACAGCTCAAGAAGGATCTGATGAAGAAAATAGATGCCCTTTGTGATGACCAGAGTTCTGAAAGTGATGAGTTTAGAACAGACTCTAATGACTCTTCTGCTACCATTGCTAAGAAAAGAAAAGCAAGGAGCAAAACCATGAAGAGGGTACCTCCTGACAAGGTTAAGGACAACAATGATATTCCATACTACATTCTACATGACTGCCCTATTACTGAGCACTGGATGCAATACTCTAAGAATCAGCTGAAGGCAATGAAAAAGAAGAGAAAATATGAGAAGGGTTCCTCTCAATTCCAACACTCTCATCCTCCTCCACCACCTCCTCCTGATGCAGGTGTAGGTGGAAGCTCTGCTGCTCAACCCCCAGCCAGAAGTCAGGCTCTCTATCAGCCTCATGCTAGATCTTATAATAGGGGAAGCCAATCCAGGGGATCTCAATCCAGGAGAGGAGGATATAGAGGAAATCAAAGAGATATCCAAGTCTACTCCAAAGGTTACTCCAGGCAGCACCCATATTCCAGGGGAGGACAAATTTCATCTGATACAACATCTGGTCCTTTTCCCTACAAATTAAAAGAAACTGTGTCTTCCAGGCCTTCTCAAGACAATCCCTCTAATAGATATGAGCCACCTGTACCTTTTGAGGATCTTGAGAACAATCCAGCTGCTTGGACTGCCAGATTAAAAGAACTAGCAGCACTGGATCAGATCAAAAAGGCTAGAGAGCAAGGAATAGATTCATCCAACATTTCAACAATGTCTGAACAGAGACAGAAAGAGCTAGAAAAATATGCATCAAGCAAGTTCTTTGATTCTGACAGGTATATGGAATTACATCCTGAAGCTGTGGTTCCCAGGCCTAAAAAGCAAACATATTTAGGTGCAACAGATGATACCAGATCAAACAAGGAAGCCCTCAATCCTAATAGAGAAATCAAACTTGTTAAGGGCAAGGAAAAGAAATGACAATGTAAGGTGACATTCTCTTTATTTTCTGATTATCTGAATGTTATATATCTCTGTGGTTCTGCAATGTTTAGCTTGTTGTTTTTCTGTTTTGCTGCTTGTATGTTGTTATTAAATTTTTCCAAAGGTTGTAAATAGTAATCCTAACACAAATAGGGGGAGATTGTTGAAACACCCTATTACTAATTTGGGTCAGGATCACTATGTCTCTAGGAATCAATGCTTGACCTCCTGTATAGCTCAATAGGTCAATTAGAATTGAGTCTAAGGGTTAGAAGTCTAGGTTTGGAAGCTGCCCTAAAGACCAAGATTTTCTATTTGGAGACTAAGTCATATCGTCGAGCTCAGCACGACGATTCGTCGAACTCCGATCGACGATCGTCTAGCTCAACTTCGACAGATCGTCGAACTCCATTCGACGATCGCTGAGCTCAACTTCATCATATCGTCGAACTCAGTTCGACGATCGGTGAGCTCAGGTCGACGATTTTGACTCTGCTTTGGATCTTTATCTCTGAGCTCAGTTCGACGATCTTTGAGCTCAGATCGACGACATTTTGCTGCTGTATATTTCTAGATCGTTGAGCTCAGTTCGACGATAGCAGAGCTCAGTTCGACGATTTCAGATAACTTCAAGGATGTTTCTAGATTCAAATTCAAATCAGTTAAGGAGTTATTCTGTAATTAATTCAGAGATTTCCTAGCCGTTTTCATTCATTTCTGGACCAAGTTTCAAGGAATATTTCTATGGACTTTCCTCTTGAAGAGATTCTGCAATTAAGGATACAATTAATGCTGGCCAACGACTATTCTTCTCAGAGAATGTTATTCTATTCTGTACCAGAGAATAAGAGAGAGAATTTCTTTTTTGAATTACTAAGAGATACACAGACACATAGACAGACATCAATAATCTTCAACAAAATCTTCTGTCTCAAAGAATTCTCAAGAACACTCATCCAAGGAGATCAATCTTTTCAGAAATCTTCAGATCTCTTTAGTTTTCAAAGTGTTCAAGGCCAACATATTTTCAAGACTCCAGACATTCAACATTTTAGTTATTGCTGAAATCATCTATTGCTGGAGTTCAATCTTTGAAGGCCTATCACCCTCAACAAAGCTTTTTCTTCCTGAAGATCTCAAGGATTCAGGGGGAGCTTTGACATCAACAATCCACATAGTCTTCTCAATTGTTTGAGAAAGAAAAGACTTCCATCACTCTCTCACCCCCTCTCTATAAAGGGTTTCTCAAGCTCCCTTCAAAAGTTTGAGCTTGGTTTTTGAGCACCTTGTCAAAAGCTCATTGGTGGCAAGACACCTGATCAAAAAATCTGATTTGGTTTTTGAGCACCTTATCAAAAGCTCATTGGTGCCCAGGACACCTGATCAACTCATCCTGCAGTGGATTCCTACCTAGGGTGGTAGAAGAGTGGATGTACCCAGGTTTAGGGGAACCACTATATTTCCTTGTGTCTTCTGGTTTTGCTTGTTTTCATTTTTGTTTCTGGCCATGATTATTCTGTGATTTGCTTTTGTTTAGTTTAGTTCTGTGATTAGACTTTTACTGCTTCCCTGCTCACTCTTATTACAACAATTGTTGTAAAAAGTTTCAAAGCACCATATAATCTATTCACCCCCCTCTAGAGTATATCAGATCTAGCTGCATTTTCAGCCCTCGCTGATGGCACCTGTAGCACTTCAAATTCTTCTTCCAGTCCTTCTTCGGAGCATCACTCCTCTCTGGCTGATAAGAAGTTGAAGGCTCATTCTCAGCAGCGACCTGCTTCTTCTTCTTCCCTTCCCATCTCTTCTTCTTCTTGTTTGTGAACAGTGCTTCACTGCCACCTTCAGAGACAGTCACTCCTGCCATCTGCCTTGCCAGACTTTCCTGCGAAGCAAGCAGGTTCTCAAGCTCCAGCAAGGATGGTTGAGTTGCCCACCCTTGAACAGAAGTTACAAAGGCAACATACTCCTTCCGCAAGCCCCAGATAATGTGCTTTTTCAACTTAGCCTCCGAGATAGGCTCATCAGGGTCAAGCGCTGATATCTCTGCGCACAAGCTTTTCGTCTTCAAGAAGAACTTTGAGATAGTAAGATCTCCTTGAGTTGTTCTAGCCAACTCATTCTCCAGAAACTGAAGTCTGGCCACATTCTTCTTATTGAACAGATCATCGATAGTTGTCCAAATATCAGCAGACTCACATCCAATGATGTGATCAAACAGTTCTGGTGAAACGGCTCTCTTGAGAACAAACTCCGCTTTTGTATTTGTTTTTCTCCAGAGCCTCACCTGCTCAGTAGTACCAAACGCAGTAGTAACTTCCTGTCTGTCGTCACCACCGACGACCTCCCACAGCTCCTCGCCAAGAAGAAAACTCTTCATACACGACATCCACTTCTTGAAGTTAGTCGTGGTCAAGAGTTCAATACCAAGACCCCTTGCATAGCTCCCTTCCATTGCAACAACTGCTTGGTTAAGCCTCAGAAGCACAAAGCACCAACACAGGTTGATCACCACTCAAACACAGAGCAACAACACTGGTTGAACACCGCTCAAGCAACTGAACCTCCCTCTGATACCATGTTAAATTTTCTCAAGGTGGTCAGCAAGATAGCCCAACACCAAATTAATATCTTCGGCACTACCCAGTTCACACTTTGATCTAGCAGAAAACCAAGGAACAAGCTCAACACACCAAGCACATGGAAGAACAAAAAGATCTTATATTCATTAAACTTATTTACAAGACGAGGTATACGTAGCGAGACATGATTTCGCTAGTACAATCAGCTATAACAGAAAGCACAAAAACCAAGCCGGGCGGACAGCACTGGAAACTGCCGAGACCGCTGAAGTCGTCAAGTCCGCTGAAGCCGCCCGAGCTGAAGCTGCAACACACCGAATAGACACGGAGTCCGCCGAAGCCGCGAGGCCGCGCGGACACACCGTTATTCGCCTACTGGTGATGAACTGATGAACAGACTACCTACCCGCCTGAGACTGGCGGACAGGTTACTGGAACTTGCAAAGTTGAAGCAGAGAACTGACAAGCCGTAGAGCAACCTGCTGAAACCGCAGAGACAACACACTTCCAAGTACTTGACCGAAGTCAAAGCCAAACTCCTGGCTCCTTGAAGCTAGCCGCGCGACCTGCACACAACAAATAGTTAACTCTGATTCAATCCGCGCGGACAGAAAACTGAGACCGCAACACTTTGACGAGCCCCCACTTACTGTTCACTCAGTTACTGTAGACATGCCGAGGGTCCTATTTATAGGCGAGGTGAGGAGTGTGGTCACCGACCTAGTGGATAGAGACACCGCCCCAGCCCACGCGCTAACAAACACCCATCCGCCGAGTCCGCAAGGACTGAGCCGGATTCCAAGGAATAAACCGCCAGGAGAAAGGCATGGAACAAACAAGGCGGACTTGGCTCACACTATGCAGACAAGGAACAGTCCGCACAGTCCACAACATCACCAAATGGACAGCCACCCCTTCATCAACAGTCCTCACACAAAGAGGCAGTCCGCACAATACAAGACCAAAACCTCCATCCGCCACAAGCCCACGACCAAAGGCAGAGTTAGCAACAGTTCGCCCAGTCACAGCGGACTCGGCGGATACGGCAGACACACTGGACTTGTCACAGAATGTGACCAAGTCTAGTAAATCACAAGGGGCCTAACGCGATCTTGGCGGACAAGGCTCAGTCCGCAACACCCAAAGAGAAAACGCCAACTCTCCTCCAGAGTTAGGCAGAGTCCGCAAGCCAACTTGCACCGCTACCCAAATGGTCAACTGCCGGACTCCACACACTAGTCCGCACAGACCTCCATAGCATTTGTTGTACTACCAGAGCTCGGCAAGGCCACAACCAAACTCCTAATTCCAGTCCGCAACAACGGACACCGCGGACACGCCAGTCCGCAAGCTTCCCGCGGATAGGACCCAATCCGCCGGTTAACGCACAAGCTTGCAACACGGCCACTGAACAGAGCACTGCCTACAGCCTGCAAACCTCTGTCCGCTCAGGCCGCTCCTCAATCAGCCAAGCCTAACACCCTGTCCGCAGACAGCAGTTCTCCCAGGCCGCGGACACAGGCCGCACAGGCCGCACAACAGGGCCAGGCCAGCAAGGCAGCCAACGCCTTATCCGCAGACAACAATCCGCCCATGCCGCGGAGTTAGTCCGCACAGGCCGCACAGAACAGCCAACATCCCAGGCCTATCATCAGACCGTATAACAGCAGTCCGCCCAATCCGCCGACTATGTCCGCTCAGGCCACCCGGCCTGCCCATCAACCATTTTCACTTCACAAATTTCAACACTGTGTGCCACATTTAAGATGATTCTTTTTTGTCCAGCCAGTAGTTATGGGGGGGGGAGGGAATTACCGGAGGGCCCCTCTCGGAATATGTAAATAAGCCCACATTCTCCTTAATTTTAACCTTTTCTCCGCGCGGAATTTCTCCTACGGATTTTCTCTCTCCTCTCTCACTGCTCCTACTGATTTTCTCTCCTCTTCCACTCCTCATACGAATTTTCTTTCTCCTCACTCATTTATCCTACGATTTCTCATTCTCTCCTCTTCCAACATGTGCACGCCCCTTCGTGCATACGTTCCCCCTTACGTGTGTCTCTCCTCCTAAGCGTGCAAGTATATATGTGCGCACGTTCCCCCATGCGCGTCTCTCCTCTTAAGTGTGCACGTCCCTCTGTGCGCACGTTCCCTCTTGCGCGCGCTACCCCTTGCGTGCGTCTCTCCTCCTAAGTATACACATTCCCTCGTGCGCACGTTCCTCCTTGCGCGCATTCCTCCTTTGCCCGTGTCTTTCCTCTAAGGTGCGCACGTCCCTCCATGTGCACATTCCTCCGTGCACGCGCTCCCCCTTGTACACATCTCTCTTCCTATGCACGCACATCTCGTTGTATGCATAATCCTCCGTGCGCGCACCGCTCTAAGTGTGTCGCAATGCACTTCGCCCCCAGGATTTTTATAAGCACTCAACGCTCTCAATTCAGGAACAAGAATACTAGTAGCCGACGAGACCAATGTTCCAGACTCCTCTAAACACAACAAGAGAAAAGCCGTAAAAGCTAAGGCGTGCAGAACACACCGCCTAAACTTCCAAGCCATCGAAATCAGGACAAGCCCAAATAAGCTGCTACCGTTGTCAAACAACAGTTAAAGACTCTAAAACATTCAAAGTATCCAAAACATCCAAAATCCAAAGCTCCATATTGTAGCCAGAAAAAGAATTAGCTTTGTGGGAGGTGGTCTGTCACCCTCTGAGCCCAGTACTATCTCATTTTCCAATAATTGTAATGAGAAGCAGTCTGTTGCACCCGCTTCCCTCAAAATCCAAGTAACACGACAACAAATAGTGAAATTTTGGTCGGCACAGATCCAACCAGATGGTTTTTCACCCAGTTGACGAGTTTTCCACGTTAAAAAAATTGTCTTCTTAGCTTTCTATTTTCCATGACTATTTGCGCGCTCGACCACTCCACGCGCTAAGGCGGCCCAGTTTAATCTGATCTACCAGAAGGGTTGAGTTTGCCCCAACAATGACGCCGTCTGTGGGAACATGTTCTCCCCAAAGCTCGAAGGAGTTTTTCTGAAGATTCTGAAGACAGTATCCTCTGCACATCGGTACTCGTGACTAGTGACCATGGCAGGAGGAGCCACTCGCATTATCAAAAGATCAATCCCTGGGGGGGGGGGGGGGGGCACGTCAATCCACCTCTCCCCCGCTCGCTTGTCAGCATGCCTCTCGTAGTAGAGGCCATGAATGCACCCGATGCGTCATTGGAAGGACACATGCACCAGATTGAATAACATCAGAGAGAGATCCACACGCTCCTAAGAAGTAGAGGAGCGCCACAAGCTCATAATCTTGCCCCTGAACAAGACTGTCTGTCTTTGCCAACTCTGGATCGCGCTCCAGCCAAGCACTTCGCTCAAGAACCCTATATACCCAAAAAGGAACTCCTCAGTTTGATCAACCAAACTCACAATGATCGCCAGCTCGGAGAACTTGAAGTCCAACATCGCCACAACCACACAAAAGTAGCAGAAATGGAACATGTGGTAGAAGTCCCCACTCACAAAGAAATTTGTCATGATTGTCGAAGAGATGGAATAAGACATGCCCATGCTGCTCACCGACCTCGAACACCATTAGCGCAAGAGGTCCTAGCGTTTCCAATCCCGAACGGTTTTAAGCTCTCGAAGCTCGAAACATTCAACAAAGCAGATGATCCCCAGGACCATATTGATCATTTCGCCGCCGTCATGAGGATTAGTGTGCGATGTGCAATATTTTTGGTATGTCAATTTTATATTGTTAAAACAAAAATGATATATATATATATATATATATATATATATATATATATATATATATATATATATATATATATATATATATATATATATATATATATATATATATATATATATATATATAAATTATATCCCCTATGATGAAAATATGAAATCAGTGTCAATGTTAGCTATCTTAGTTTATTTGAATTATGAGTTATCTTTCGTATTTTGACAATGAATTGTTACAACGGAACTCATTATGTTAGCACAACGATTTAGCTCATAGAGCCGGTTGGGTATTAGTGGCCATTTTGATGGTTTCCTTGCTGTTGAATTGGGATTTTGGACTTGGTTTGTGCTGATTATTTTGGGCCAATTATGGTTGTTGGAAGTGCAATTGGCCTATTAAAGCTTATGAGCAGCATGAAGTGGGCAGTAGAGGCGGTGGGGGAAAAATATATCAATTTATTCTTTTACCTATCTGCTGCCACGATTTCCTCTTATTCTTATCTTCAGTTTTATCGCGGCTAGGGTTCACAGAGTTATTCTTCTTCCTTTCTCTCCTCGGCACTGTTTGGGGGGACTTATTTTCACCGGCCAAGCGGTTGCGACCGCATGGACCGGTCCATGCGGTCGCAACTGCTTGGCCGGTGAAAATATGTCCCCCCAAATGGAGGGCTCATCTCCTCCTCATTCTGAAATCACACGGGATCTTTTGGTTATTGCTGGAAACAGGGTTTAACAAGGTTTTGTCTGGCCTGGATTAAGTTGGGATTTGTGATGTTTCGACAAAATATGTGATTTGGTTCTTCTATTTTAGACTTACTGTAAGCTCTCTATCTCCCTTAATATTTCCTAGTTTAGACTGGATTAAGCATGAGAGGTTAGGTTTTGAGTTTTGGTGGTTGTTTAGTTATGATTTGTTTTTTGTGTAACAAATCGTCTGCAACTCCTTTTCTTTTCTTTTGAAGTTATTTCTGATGTTGGTCGGTTGATGGTTTTGGGGAGACTTAGGCTCTATTTGGGACAACTCTGACGAATGGAAAAGCTGATGTTCAAATAGACTTTTTTATATAGAACTTTTTGAGAAGTAGTATTGAAAAAGCTGCATACTATTTAAATGGTCTGTGTATAAGTGTTATTCGATAGAGATTTTTCAATTGAAGCCGTTTGGTAGAACAACTTTTCGGAAGAATTTTTTTTAAAACAAAAATATTTAAATATATATTGTTCTTAGGAAATTATTAAACATATAATAAAATTTAAATATTCTACGTAGCTTACGAAATAAATATATATGTTAACAATTATTGCATATTGTCTTCTCCATTCATTTTGGTTCACCTGTGCGATAAAAAATTGATATTAATCAAACTTTTGAATATGATGACATTCAAATTTTTTTATTAAAAAATTACAAAACTTTTACCCGCGAGTATTGTATAAATCTACAACAATACTATCTCGTACTGCAGACATATGATCAATTCCCCAACATCAAACATATCAGTTTCAATACCTTCCTCTGCTGCAGGGTCTTCATCCTCTAATGGTATGAATGAAGACTGATTAGCATCGCAAGCATTAAATTCTGGGTCCCAGCGAGATGGATGCCTACGAATGAAATTATGCAATGCCGTAGTCGCTAACACCATCGAGCGTTGTTTCTTGAAACCGTGTTGCGGCATTTTTTTGAAGAAAATGCCACCTTTTCTTCCAATCCATCTCTAAATGTCCGCTCTATAACACTTCAAAGAGATGAATATGCTTTATTAAAATGTTCATGTCTGCCTTGAACAAGACGATTCCCACAAGCATAATCTGCCAAATGATATCTCGTATCTGGATATGGTTTTAAATAACATGTCTTTAATGGATATCCAACATCCACTAATAATATTTACCTATAATAATTTTAAATGTTATATATATAAACATGATGTACGATTATGAAAAAATATGAATAGTCATTCAACAATTTATCTTGTGGGGGATGTGAAAAATGAAGTCTATCGTCAGTCAATGCGCGCGCGAAGATACGACTATCATGTGTGGATCCTTCCCATCCAGCAAGTACAAAAGTAAGCACATATTAAAATCGCAAACAACAATCACATTTTGCATTGTGTTGTCATGTCACCCAATATATTTAGCTTGATCTTCAACAGGTACCCTCACATCAACATGTGTACCGTCAATTGCACAAAACAATCCTTAAAAATGACTTGTAACGAGCATCATACCACCTTATTTTCGTAGGTATATCTCTGAAGTGATGATCAATTGATGATCAATTGATGATCACTTGTCTGAGAGACCGACTCGGACGACCCAATGAGTTACATGTCACTAGAGTGTAACGACTTTACGTTGGAGATACTATATAAGACCATTCCACACCGATGAGACTTAGTGGACTATCTTGAGCGGAGCCTTTTAACATTCTCAAGATAGATTTAGGGTTTCGCTCTCGTTCCCGTCCGCTTTCTGATTCTCCCGATTCTCGTTTTTCGCTGACTGCTAATCCTCTGTCGGTGCTTGGCGAAGTCGCCGGATCTGCATATCTGCACTTGATCCCGTCCGCTCTCTGTCGTGCTCGTGATTTTCCTGCGCCTCTCTGATTCGCGAGGTAGGAATCACAAATCCCCACTGTCTGTCGTTCACGAATCGGTCGGTGCCACCGTTCTCATGCCGATCTATGCTTCCGCCGTCGCGCTAGATCCGACGGCCGCTGGGATTACCGTCGCCTCTTGTCCTCTGTCGGGACTTGCAGATCGCAAGGATCACTCGTATATCCCGTCTCCTGCTTCGCCGATGTGTTCTGTAGCCGTTCTTGATCGGGAAGAGGCAGAAGCCACCGCTGCTCAGATCCGCCACCGCGCTGCTTAGATCTTGCCGTTTTTTGTCCTCGCGAATTTGCAGATCACAAGGAAAACCAGATCTCGCCGGATCGGGGCTGGAGAACTGGCTGCGCCTCCCAGATCCATTAGCGTCGCTGGAATTTTGCTTAGAGATTACTTGTTTTTTCCGATTCCGTCATCACCTAGAAGTCCTCTAGAGGAGGTGAGGTGGCTCTTCTTTCAAGAGAAAGATTGTGTTGGAGAGATCAAATCCATTCCTGCTGCCATCTTTAGGACTCATCAGATTTTCTGCAGCCAGAAGGAAAGAATTTTTTGCATGTGGGTTAGGAAGAAATCTATTGAGGAAGACGATCTTCTGTTGCTTTTCTTCCCGATTGAAGGCAGTGAATTCTGGATTTTGGATCTGATCTCGATCTAGTCTCTAATCGGAAAGAGGTGTTACAGTTACAGTTGAAGTTTGTTGGTTGGTTCTAGTCTTTGGCGACTGCGTTTAACCGGAGAGGAGGAGTAAAATAATTCTTGGATTGGATCCGAAGACATCGTCTCCGCATGGATCAGGTGACCCAGTTCTCGCATTTTTTTATTCCTGTCTAAATCTAGAAATATGTCGAAGAAAAGTGCGCTCGACAGCATAAAATTGCAATCGTTCGACGCCTCTGACTTTCTCAGTTGGAAAATTCAAGTCCAACTAGGAATGAAGGAACGCGAGATCTTTTATACAGTTCAGAGTGATTTCGCTTCTACCGACGAGGACATGGACGAGTACCAGTGGAACAAGGATGCGGATTTCTACAGGGTTTACCTGTTGAATTCCCTGAATCCCCGTCTCGCATTGACCTACCATGCTTACAAATTTGCAAAGGAGATATGGGATCGACTGAACGCGCATTTCCAGAAGGAGGAAGGATTGTCAAAGTCGCTCATTGGTGAGAAGTTCTTCAACTTCAGATTCAAAGCGAACGTGCATATCACTTCTCAACTCTTGGAGCTCGTCAACCTGCGTCAGAAGCTGGATGATGATCATTCGAAGATGGATGACAGCCTCTTTGTGTACATGATCCTGAGTTAACTGCCTCCTGAGTGGCTCTTTTTCAAGACCGAGATGCACTGACTGAAAGAGAAGATCAGTTGGGACGAACTCAAAAGTTTCATCCATATTGAGGACCAAAACATTACTGGGAAAAGCATGGAGCAGGTTGCGTAGCCCTCACAGGTTGTCAACTTCGTTTCACGTCCTAGTAAGCATTCTCGGAATCCCCCGACACCTAAGGGTGATACTCCAGCACCGTTGGCGAACAAAAAGCCTTCTCTCAAAAGGAAGAAGGACAAGTGTCACAGTTGCGGCAAATGGGGTCACTGGGCCGCTGAATGAAGGGGTCCGAAGAAGCAAAAAGAGTAAGCCCCACAAAATGAGGCGCACATGGTGGTCGACAACTCCGATCCCAAGTCCTTCATGGCTATGATTGAGAGTAGTCACCACAGTGCATCTTATGAGTGGTGGTTGGATAGTGGTGCTACCTGTCACGTCACAAATGGCAGGGGTCTTCTTTCAGAGGTCACAGCGATCAAGGACAGAGTCAAAAATTGCAATTGAGGAGCGAGTGATGTTACTCATGCTGGGACTGCAGAGCTAGTCCTCTCCTCGGATAAAACTTTAATTTTGCAACATGTTAAAGTAGTTCCTAATTTAACTAAGAATTTGATTTCTATGAGTTTGCTTGATAAAGCTGGAATGTCTTTCACAACCGTGAAAAGTAGAATGACATTAACTATTAATTCTCACTATTTTGGTTGCGCTTACCAGATCAATGGTATGTATAGACTTAGCCTAGATAACGAGTGCATAAATCAAGTGAGTTCAACTCTGATTGATCCAAAGTTATTACATAATATACTTGGACATATCCACTATAAGAAAATGCGAGATCTAGTTAAAAGTCAAAACATCCCATTAGATCTTTCTATTTAATTTGATAGGTGTGAGGTTTGTGCACAAACTAAGATCATTAGAAACCCTTATAAGTCAGTTTCTAGGAGCACACAACTTCTGGAGTTGATACATTCCGACCTCTGTGACTATCGTAGTCAAGCCACTAAAGGAGGAAGGAAATATCTAATTATATTCATCGACGATTTTTCCAGATATTGTCATGTTACCTATTGAAATCGAAAGATGAGATATTCAAGATCTTTAAGATCTTCAAATCTCGGGTAGAAAATCAATTAAATCTAAAGATTAAGAGACTTAGAAGTGATCGAGAAAGAGAGTACACTGCAACTGGGTTTATGGACTTTTGTGCCTCTAAGGGTATAATCCTAGAAACCACGGCTCCTTACTCACCCCAATCAAATGGTGTTGCTGAGTGTAAGAATAGAACTTTAACAGAAATATTGAACTTTATGCTCCTCACAGCTGGCATGCCTAATTCCTTTTGGGGAGAAGCAGTACTAACTGCAAATCACATTCTAAATAGAGTGCCTCACTCAAAGCTCAACTCTACTCCATATGAGTTGTGGCATGATCATCCTTGTAGATATGACACTCTAAAGACTTGAGGTTGTATCGCTTACGTAAGGATACAAGACCTTAAGAGACCTAAGGTGGGACCTAGAACAACGACCTGCGTCTATCTAGGTAGTGTAGAAGATAGTGCAGCTGACAATTTCTGGATCTATCCACTAATACAGTGATAGAGTCTAGAGATGCTATTTTCTTTGAACATAAATTTTTCAAATATCATGGCTTGACCGTCTCTGGGTCTACTAACATGATTTCAGAATCTACTGTAGAACCTGAAGCTGTCCCCTCTGGCACTGCTTCCCAACATGTAGAGGTGGAACCTGTTCCTCTTAGAGTATCTACAAGAGATAGAATCCCTAAGAATTTTGGTGAGAATTTCGTCACCCACCACTTAGAGGATGATCCATTCTCCTATCACGAAGCAATGTGATCTAGAGATGCGTTAATGTGGGCAGAAGCCATCGATGATGAGATGAACTCGCTACTACAAAACAACACTTGACATCTAGTTTGTAAGACCCCCCCTTTTTTTCTTAACACCCCGGGGTCTTATGCCCAGAACCGCCGTTTTGCGGTGGCCCCGACTCTCGGGAAAGCCGCCACTACAAAACGCCGATTCTGTCGGCCTTTTCGATCATCACAAAGAGAGCAGTATTCAGGAATGAAATAGCTGAGTCCACAAATGTCATATATAATAAGAGAAAATCACAACATGTCCATAAGTAGAAAAGAGAGTGTACTACAAAGTATCAAAACAAAAATATAAATGGGCTGAAGCCCGGTACAACAGATCCTCGCTACAATCTCTCGCGGAAGCTATATAAAGACTATCACTCATGGAGCTGGTCGCTGGTGCCCCGGTACTAGACTGGCCCACCTCCAAGTGCACCGTACTTCGCTGGTGCTGGTCCCTGTCTCCCATCCGGAGCCCCTGTAATGTTGTGGTCCGAAAACCATTAGTCATAAAGACTAAGCCGTATCATCCCCCTACCCCTCCCCCCATGACTCCTAGGCACCGAGCGGGGAGGAGGAAAGGTAAGCTACAAAGGTGGAGAGTAAGCCAAACAGGTGACAGTGGAACTAGTCTAGCAGTTATTTATTTTGTATAAATAGCTAAGGAAGAAAAATACAAACTAGCAGTTCTACAATAGTAAGCAGTAAAGTAAACAAGTAGAATAAGCAGCATATGTAAGGAAGTCAAAGTAAGAAATAAGTAACCTTAACTTATATGAATGCCCATACAAACATATAAGTTAAGGGGTCGTCTGCAAGGCTCGCTCCGTATAAAAAGTCTCGTACCAATTTATACGTTGGGGTGTCGGTTGTATGCAAGTATGCTATGCCATGATTCATGCAAGTGCAACCCACACACATGACTCTATGCACACAGACCTTTAGTTCCCCCTATTTGGGCAGCTAGCTTCACTCCCAGGAACCTCCGTAGTGGCAAACAGAGATAGTGGGTCGAGCCCCCCACTCCTAGGCGGGTATCCACACTATCAGGCCTAGCCCTCCCGTACGGCTCTAGAAGAACACAGCCTAGAGTATCAGCGTACTAATGCTGACCATATCCACCAGAATTTCTTTGGCTAAGTGTCGCACACCGCCGAGTCAACGTATCGATGTCAGTGTGAACGACCGTCCGATACCGAAGACCCACCATCTTATTTGTATCCAAAACCTTTTGAGCCACTGGCTCCCTGGACTATCCGTCCGTGCATCTACCTTCCAAACGAACCGTTCGGATGCCAATCAAAACAACCTAATCAACCTTGTTGAAGCCAAAAATGGCCTCTGTGGAGTTCGGGGTCCCAAAAGAGGGGAGACCTCACACCTACTACACTCGGGAGAACGCCACGGACCAGAGACTGAGGAAACTATGAACAAACCCTCGGCTCTATTGCGGAGGTCCCACCTCACACCCGGAAGGCTACCTGAGCACTTCCCCTCCCTAGCCAATGCTCGAGCTAGGGTGCCTTGAAGGAGCTCTCTCTACTCTACCAAGAAGAAGCTAAGGGAGGAGGAAGCAAGGAGAAGGTCCTCTCCAATGGCACCCAAGGGGGTATATTTATAGTTTTCCAAATCTCATGGACCAAAATGCCCAAAATGCCCCTCAGGCCAAAAGACTTTGCGCCAATAGAAAATAGCTGACATGACAGGTTGACCCCTCCGGGAGGTGAAGTGTTGTTTACCCGGAGGAGGTCTCGCCACCCAGGCTCCCATAGCTGGCATGACAGGTTGACCCCTCCGGGAGGTGAAGTGTCCTTTACCCGGAGGAGGTCTCGCCACCCAGCCGCCTGGGGCGAGAGGGCTGACTGCCCCGTCTCGCCCCGCGGGCTAGCCGCCTGGGGCGAGAGGGCCGGCTGCCCGGTCTCGCCCCGCGGGCTAGCCTCCTGGGGCGAGAAGGCTGGTCGCCCGGTCTCGCCCCGCGGGCTAGCCGCCTGGGGCGAGAGGGCTGGCCGCCCGGTCTCGCCCCTGCCCAAGGCTAGGGTGTCGGGGGCGGGATCCTGGTCTCCAGTCAGTCACGCCATCCCACCTCGCACCTAGCATGCCAGGGGGGTGCCGGCCATCTTGCCGCACCCGCCCCTCTAAATGGCCCGGGGGAAGATGCTGATTCTTCCTCCCCCTACTAGTATATTTCCAAGCCAGAGCCAAAATTGGCCACTGAGAGTGCAAAATCTCCAAAAAGCTTAAAAACGCGTCTGCCTTGTTTGGGGCCCACTCTTCGCGAATACGGGGTTGTACAAACCTCCCGAGCTACCGGGGTGTGTGAATGTGCAACTCTATTTATACTAGTTGTTCTT
Organism: Platanthera guangdongensis; assembly: GCA_039583875.1. Classification (NCBI taxonomy): domain Eukaryota; kingdom Viridiplantae; phylum Streptophyta; class Magnoliopsida; order Asparagales; family Orchidaceae; genus Platanthera; species Platanthera guangdongensis. Next base: position 185,984,685 of record CM077159.1, read on the forward strand.
GTAATTTTTTATTCTTAATGTTTATGTTAGCCCAGGACTGTCCAAGGTATTCCCCGTGAAGGGCTCTCGAAGGCACTAAGAAATACGATGAGATTACGCTCAATGCTCCCTTTCGTAAGACACTTACTGTTATCGGTTGCTATTAGATTTTCCACACCCTTACTTGTTGTTGGATCTATCCCTAATGATTTTGACACTTCCTTCCCACAGGAAAAGACGATCTTTCGTCGATCCCGAGGACCGCCTAACACTAGCCAACCCAACATCCTACTCATCATATCTTCCAATGGTGAACTTCTTTTAACCTATCCAAACCAGCCAATCACTAATCCCAACTCATGTGCTTAAATTATACATCCAACGTAGGTTCTGCAGTTTTTACTATATGCAGATCAACCTAAGCTACATGAAGTGTATAATGGGAGGTACACAAAATAATCACCCGGTATCACTAAAATAATTATTGGAAGGCTATAATGATATTTTTAGTCTAAACCCAGAAATTGATAATTTTCCTATTTTATCTGTTAATTTATATATTTATTCTAGTAATCCATAATTCCACGTTTGATCATGAAGTACTCCTTTTTGACAAGTAATTGCACTACAAATTTATGATAAAATCACTATTACTAATCAACATAAAATTCAGGGTCTCGCAATTTTTTTTCCAGCAAGAAATAAGCTATGAATAAATTAAATACCAAATTCCCAAAATTACAAATTTGTAAAGAAAATACTGCAAATAATCATCAAAAAATTATGATTTAATTCCTTCAAGTAGTTACTGACCTAAAACTATCAAAGACCCAATTTTACAATTTTTCAACAAATAAATTGCTCTATATAATTTATTGACCATAAATATACCTTTTTAAAATTTGTGAAGGAGGTACTAAGATTCTTCAACCAAAATTTATGACAAAATTCAAGAATACTTATATTGACATAAAACTCCTCCTGCCTAAATTTCATGAGTTTATAATGTACTGAGAGATTCAAAATAAATAAAATACAATTTAGGACCACATCATGTATAACAAGGGGGTACTAGTAATACAACCCATAAAATTTCAATAAATTCACCAGAGATCCTATTTAACCTAGAACCCATGCTATCTAAGTTTCATACCCTTTTTGTGAGTTTTGGTGACCTATTCTACACAAGGAGTGGTTATGCCCTAAACTAGGGTTAGAGATTTGAGAGGTCTATCCATCTCCTAATCGTCCAAGATTCAGGCCAGTGGAGTTGGGATGCCCTAGCATCAATTCTACCAAGTTGCAAGCCCACACAAGGGCATTTGTCCCCATGCCCTTCACAACACCCAAAAGCCCCTCTTTAGGGTTTGAGTTTGGACCCTAGGCCAAAACTACCCTATGCCACCCCATAATACCCATGAGGGTGTTAATGATCATGTCAAGTCAGTGGCCAAAATCTCAGCCTCTGATGAGGTGATTTGACCACTCATACTCAAGGTGCACTTTTTTACTTAAAAACCCCTCATTAAGGTAAGTTAGGGTTAGGTCATTCCCCATCCAAAACACCTCCAAATGAGGTGAAAATTTACACAAATACATAGCATGAGGCCAGAGACCACTCACCAAAATTAGGGAGGGTTTGGAAGTCATTTGACCACCTAATTAATTTACCATATTATTATTAAATAATAGAGAAAACTATAGGCAAAGTATTTTCAAAAATTTCCATTTTTGGACAGACCCTAAACATAGATAAGGGTGACCCCCTGCCCAAATTTCAACTCATTTGGACAAGGGATGAAGAGTGGGAACTCATTTTAATCTCAAGATAGTCATAGGTATAGGCCCCACCAAAATGGATGCCCTAGTCCAACAAGAGGCCCAAATTGGTCCAAATCAATTTTGAAATAAAGTAGACCCTAGGGCTACAAATGTTATGTTGGTGACTTTTTCAGTAGAGGAGCCTAGATATTTTTAAAAATTAAAAACATTTACTATAAATAGTGTGACAAAAAAAAGAGAAATAAAATGAAATTATAATGATTTAATCAAAACCGGCGCACGAATCTGGGCGCAGATCCAACGCCCCGGGGTCATCATCTACCTCCAGCCAACGACTGAGATAGCCCGAGCCTGAAGCCGCTTCCAAGCGTTGCCGCCGGCGATCCGACCCCCTTCCCCGGCCGGCCACCGCCACCACCACCTCCGTTGAGGCGGCGGCACCGCCACCGGAGAGGCGGAATCTGTTGGTTTTAGCAAGAAAATTCCGGGTCGAAAACCAGGAAAACCAGGAATTGGTTCGGGCTCAATTGAGCCCGAACCTGGAACCTAAACGCTGTTATGATCTATCCATGAGACAAGGAGAGGAGGAGGATCTTGTCGGTGGCCTGAAGTCGGGAAAATTGCCGGGAAGCCATTCCTAAAAGTGGCGGCGCTCGGCTTCTGCGACTGCACAGTGGGGAGGCTCGATTTCTTTAGGTAAGGATTGGGGAAGGCTCCTCTCAACCCACTAATGGTGTTTAAAGCCTCAGATGGGGAGTGGAGGGGCTGCACCATCAATATCCTTCAAAGACATTAATGGCTAGGCTCGGTCATGGAGGAGGGGGGCTGAACCAGGTCTTGAAGGCCAGGGAAATGGCTGGAAACTTCTCCCCTTCCCTGGGGGAGTTGAATTCAGCCATTAAAGGTGGCCTTTGGCATCCCCTTGGCCGAACCTCTTCCTTCCCTCTTCTTCCTCATTTCTCTCTCCTCCATTATCATGAAAATGGAGCTCACCCTCTCTCATAGTCACAAAATTGACTTGGTTAGTCTGAAGAACTATTTGCAGCCCACCCATGCACATTATTCCCTAAAGAAACCACATGAGGAGGCTTGAGCTTGGGTTAGCCTATTTGGGCTAGGTTGACCCAAAATAGGCTTGGGCTGACCTTGGTCTTTTTGACCTTTTCTGTTACCATCATTGGGTCTTTAGTAACCTATTGGGCTCCCCTAGGGTCTAAGTAGGGATGTGTAGGGTTGACTTGACAATTTGGAGGCCACCTGCCCTTAGGAAGGGTACTTTGCCCAAATTAAGGTTAGAGTTGACTTAGGTCAACTTGGCCATTTGGGTTGACCACAATGGGTCCTTGGTGAGCCATTGGCCTCCCCTAAGGTCTAGGAAGACTTGGTTAGGGTTGGTTTCACACCTTGTAGGCCACTTGACCCTTAATAAGGGCACTTTGCCCACTTTGGAGCTAGGGTTGACTTTGGTCAACTTGACCACTTGAGTTGACCCAAATGGGTCCTTAGTGACCTAATGTACCTCTTAAAGGGTTAGGGAGGTTTAGGTGGGGTTATTTTGGCAAGTTGGTGGTCCATTGGCCTTAGATAAGCTACTTTGACTATTTTAGCATTAGAGTTGACTTTGGTCAATTTGACCTTTTAAGTTGACCCCAATGGGTTCTTTGTGACCCAATGAACCTTCTAAAGGGTTAGGTATGTTATGGTGGGGTAAAATAGTCAAGATGAGACCCTAAAATCAAACCCTAGGTTGGGTAATTGGAAATTATTATGTGCAGACCATGGTGATCTCACCTTCATTACTAAGTTCACTTGGTCTCTTGGGCTTCCTAGGATTGTCATGACCTAGTCATGATAAAACCACTCTTAGGGGTCTAGGAAATGGGATGTTATATAGTTGACCTGCCGAAAGGAGCTAAAGTCTTAGGATGCAAGTGGGTACTGAAGAAGAAATTACACAGTGATGGGTCTATAGCCAGATATAAAATACGTCTAGTAGCTAAGGGTTATAAACAACCGAGGAGAATTGACTATTTTGACGTCTATTCACCTGTATGTCACATATCCACTATTAGGATTCTTCTTGCCATAGCTTCTATCGAGAACTTTATAGTTCATCAAATGGATGTAAATACAGCCTTCTTAAATGGAGAGCTTGATGAATAGATCTTCATGACACAACATGAAGGTTATGTACATAAGGATCTAAGATACAAAGTGTGCAAGCTCGATAAATCGGTCTATGAGCTTAAACAAACACCTAAGATGTGGCACATTAAATTTGATCAAGTGGTAAAGAGCATTGGATTTCAGTCTAGTCTCTCAGACAAGTGCTTCTACTACCGCTCGATGACAAATCAAACATTCATCATATGCCTATATGTGGATGACATGTTGATTCTGGGGTCAGATCTTGCCGTAGTGAGGGATACTAAATCTGCTCTCGCGAAAACATTTAACATGAAGGACCTTGGTCCCGTAGATACCCTACTAGGTATGAAAGTTAGAGTAGACAAATGACGTATCACTCTAAGTCAAGCTCATTATATTGAGCAAATCCTCACTATCTGGGGTTATAAAGATTGTAGGCCTGTTGAAACACCAATCGATCCAAATGTCAAGTTGAGTCCGAATGAATGGACCAACGTTGATCAATTAAAGTACTCAAAGATCATTGGTAGTCTCATGTACGCCACAAGTTGCACTAGACCAGACATTGATTTCTCGGTAAGCATGCTGAGTCGTTTTACCAGTAGTCCAGGCAAAGAGCATTGGGATGCCTTAGATCGGCTGATGAGGTACCTGAAAGGTACTAAAGACCACGCTTTATGCTACACTGGTTACCCTCCTACGTTGGAAGGATACTTTGATGCCTCCTGGTGTTCAGAAGTTGGGAACAACAAGTCCACTAGTGGATTTATTTTCACTTTGGGTGGCACTGCAGTCACTTGGAGATCCAAAGATAGAATTGTATAGCTTTTTCGTCAATGGAAGACGAGTTGTTTGCCTTAGCCTCAGCTGGCGAAGAGGCAGATTGGATCAGAAATTTGATTCTAGACATTCCCTTGTCTAGACTTCAAGTCAATTCTTTGAGCATGTATTATGATAATCAAGCAGCAGTTCAAGTCATGAAGAATGTCCATTTTAATACTAAAAGGCAACATGTATGACTGAGACACACTCTACTGAATTATCTGAAAGAATAAGGCATTATCACTTTGATCGATGACGATCGAAGGATAATCTGGTTGGTCCACTGACGAAAGGAATGCCTAAAGACCGATCAATCAAAACAGTGGGGGAAATGAGACTCAAGGCGATTTAAGTTCAGCCTTAGTTCAAGGATAGGTGATTTAGTTCAGCCTTAGTCCAAATGTTTTGATTTTTTCACTTTCCTTTGTCAAAGCAAGCGTGTTGTGCTCCGCTGATGTTCAGGGTTGCTGAGTACGAATCTGGTGAGTTGTTTCATTTCACATTTGATGTTAACAACTTTCACTGGGTTCGTCTTCCTTATCTAGGAGGAGAGTGTTATTCCACATTTGATAAAACAATCCGACTAGATTTGGTTCTTCTTCTATTTATTGGTTCCATTTTACATTTGATGAGTTCCAATTGACTTTAGAAAAACAGTAACCGTGACATTCCACATATGAACACATATACAGCTGCGGTGTCCAGAAGTCCATGACATCGTTTCTTTGAAAACAGATAATGGATTTTGAGGTAGAAACTAAATACTCTACACATGCTTCCTTATACTGTACTACGTTCATATAAGTAGAACTAGATATTGTACATTTTCCAAGGTTGAATTCATTCTAAATGAACTTCTCTGTTGGAAATTACAGGAGCTGTTGCTGATGGAGGAGCACTTGCTGGTTGGGATCCAGATGAGGATGACCTACTGGACATTGATTTCAAGAGTATAATTTGTTTTTTCTTCTGCTTAGAGCACTGTTTAGCTCTCATTTCCTTCACTTGTCTTGTTTGGACTTTCTTGCTCTTTAGTTGGTCATGAGACACTTGGTGTTCTGGTACCTGTGCTGTGATTGTACTTTTGACTTTGTTATGATGCTGCTGAGATTTTCTGTTTATTCTTATGCATGCATACAACTGCTTTACTTAACATCCAATATGTTCTGATAAGTGTGATGGACACGGTTGTGAGTGCTTCATATTCAGTTGAACACTACACACACCACCCTTTTTCCGACGTCGGGTTTACGACGGACATATGAGGAGATTATTAGGGTATTTAATATATGTCCGACCGTGTCGAGACCGACTCGGAACGACCCAATGTGTTACGTGTCACTAGAGTGTAACAGCTCTACGCTGAAGATACTATATAAGGCCATTCCACACCGAAGAGCCGGACTATCTTGAGCGGAGCCTTCTAACATTTATAACCTCAACTGACAGTTTGAGTAGTGCATTAAGACCTTGTGCAAAATATCTCCTTATAGTTTCAGTCGAGTGCTGTAATCGCTCTTTTGTTAATCTCACTGAGCCTCTATTTGTAAAATGTACAATGTAATTCCTAGGACTTCTCATGAGGTTGTGTGTTGCGATCCTTGTAACCCGTGATCTTGTTCGAGCTTGTGAAGTAAATCAATAAATATACGCTTTGACATTCTAAATGCATCATGAATCCTATCTTGATGCCCTTCAAGTAACTCTTTTACCCATTTCTCACCAGTTTGAGTGGACATCATGCATGGTCTTGTCTCGTATATGCAATTATTTATCTCAACAATAGCTGAAATAATTACATTGCAGTATTCAATGTATTGCACCAGTTCTGGAAAAAGACATGTGGATTCTTCAGAATTTTCACTGAAAGAGTCATCCGCTTCTAGTACCTAAGATGTCAACATACAACACACATTATATGCATGCTCATTTCATTAGAATTATAAAAAAAAAGTCATGTGCTTATGAGTGCATAAAAGAACTAACCAAATATGAGTGCATAAAAAAATTAAAATTTCAGGTAAAAGAGCCTTAGAATTTGACATAATAATCCTTACATTTATAAGATAAAGTCCTAATATAGCATGCCAGGAAGACATCTTTTGCATGTTCGAAAAAAGAAAGTTTAGATATTTTGTTGCATGGACACATTTTTACTGCAGAAAAATGAATTTTTACTGCAGATGAGAGCAACAAACCTACAGCAAAAACTGCACAACATGCAAGAAAATCACAATTAACTTTTATTCAACCATTTGTTCAACTTATATTTTCTTAAGAGGTAAAACTTCCTATAGGAAGTTGATTGCATAACATGATTTGGCTACGTGACACTGAAGACTCTCCAAAAACCATAACAACAGCCATATTTTAGGCCGGGAAAAAAAAGATTTTTTTATTAGTAGTTAGGTTGCTAGAAAACACACTTCTTCAAAATCTTCAACTTCAATTCTTTTGACAAAAAAAGACTTTTTACTACTAAAAGTTGGGTAGTTAAAGACTTAAAGTCAACAAATCAAAAAGATAAAAACTACACACAACATTTCCAAACAAATGAACTAGCATGACAGTTTAATTAATAATTATAAAAAACATAGAGTTTATAATGATATTGTCTCTAGCAAAACATGTAAACAAAAAAACAAAGAGTTTGTGACAAAACACTTAAGAAAACACTCGTCTAAAAAGATATCATTGCGTCCTATTCTCATAACCATTTTTATCCACCAAATACGCATACCGTCTGGAATGCTCATGAAAATCTCTTTGCTGTTCGAATCCCTGATGTAGTTCACAACAAAGTATTATAGATCGAGGTTAGAACGTATATCTGGAATACTGGAGATCAACTCTACTGTCTCCTTGATTGTGATAACTGGTGGAGGCTTCACTGCAAGCACTACAAGAAAAACTCTAATTAGCAAGGAGCTAAATACCTTGCTAATTAGGTAAATTCGTTGCTAATTTTAATTAGCAACGAATTTTAGAAACAAAAAAAATTCCTACATAATATCCTCCTAGCTAATTTTAGGAAGGAAAATTTTCCTTCCTATATTGAAAGAAATTTTTAGCAAGGTATTTTATTTGTTGTTAATATTTTTATTTAATAATTCTATTAAATTAAAAATATTGTTTTATAAATAATAAAAATATATTCACTTAATTGGATCTGCCAGGTTTTGAACCCTCAACCTATTCCATACAACTCATCACTCTTACCAACTGATCCAACTAATTTATTTGCTAAAAGAGACCGATATCATTTATATATAAAGATTATATATAATTATAATATTTATGTAATTTATAAAATTATAATGTTTTATATTATATATTCTTTATATTAATTTATATAACATTTATATTAACATTAATATTTTTTAAAATTATATAGTTCATATAATTATATTACTTTATAATACATATGTGAGTATATATATATGAGGAGATATCATGTGCGAGCAAGTTTGCGTGCGGGCGTATGAGTAGCGCAATTTGAGGGTCAAGATGATTTAGAATCGAAAAGTGATCAACATGAAAGTTGTAGATCTCGCCGAGACGAACAACTTATATGTTGATCACTTTTTGATTTGGATCCGGTTTGCCCCTCGATTTGGCCCCCGAAATCTGGGGCGGCGTGAGTGCTACAGTAGCAATCTCGCCGCCCCAGATTTCGGAGCCCAAATCGAGAGCCAAGACAGCTCCAAATCAAAAAGTGATCAACATGAAAGTTGTTCGTCTCGCCGAGATCTACAACTTTCATGTTGATCACTTTTTGATTTGAGGTAATTTTGACCCTTGCCCGTACGCCCGTTTGCCCGCACATGATTTTGTTTGTATAATATATATATATATATACAATTATTCTGTTAAATAATAAATTAATAATAATCTATATTAATTTATAAATATATATAGGTATTTAAATAATTTATAACAATATAAAATTATATAAAGAATTAAATATATTATTAATTTTTTTGTTAAATACAATAATTTATACTATTTTATAAAAATATATATAAACAATAATTATGTTTTATGGGAGGGAATAATTTTGTAAAGAGTCATAACATTTTTTGGACGAGAATCTTTTCTCTCAATAAATATTTTGCAACAAAAAAAATGTTATTGTTTAGCAACATAAAATTTGCAACAAAAAAATTCGTTGCTACTTTAGCAACACAAATTTTGCAACAAAAAAATTTGTTGCTATATTTGCAACAAAATTATTTCCTTGCTATTTTCGTAAATAAAGTCAAAAGGAAAAATCCTAGCTAAATTTGATGCTAATTAGTATGAGATTGTTAACTCTTCCTAATTTGCTTTGCTAAATGAGATTTTTCTTGTAGTGAAGTGCAGATTCACGTAACTCAGTCATTTAAAAATTAGCCAATCCTTTATTATTTTTCATTCTTCTTCTTTTATTAGAAGAGGTGGAGGCATTGTCAGACAATTTTATACAATAATTAGTCAATCCATATTAGGTGGTACACTACCAATTGATGGTGCTCAAGAATCTTCACCTGTTGCGACAACTTGACTAAACATAATATCAATTTTCTCCTCTAACTCTGGAGAAATATCACCATATCGAAATTTTTTGGTAGCGGAAACAACCTATATACAATAAATAAAACAATATTATAAAAAATTACAAAATGTAAATTTGTGTAAATTTAGTGATTTTTAGATGACCTTTATTTTTTCCGCCCACCACTCATCAGATGCATCAATAGTTCTCTTTTATGGATCCCATCCTAAACCCGTATGTCCATGTTTAAGTTCTTTCCACACTTTCCAATCTTTCTTCAGATGATCTCATTTGTTTTTCATTTGCAATCGATCATAAGTTTTTTCGATGCGTTCTTTAAATGACACAATCAATTTTTCCAACCATCTTTGCTGAAGTGGGTGGTAGGCCGATTGCCCAACCCTATCTCTTTAATGCAAAGATCACAAAAAATAAAAACTTCATTTGAATCACAAGTTTTTGAAATGCCTCCCTCCTTGTGTTTTCCCATTACGTTGTAAACCTATCAGTAGACAATACAAATTCGGCAAATTGAACCTCAATCATAAAATTTCTGACCCTAGCTATGAAATGACTATCTTACGAAGATGTTTAATCAAAAATCATTAATTGTTGCATATGCCTTCAGATTTCTATCAATATTAGATGCAGATAACAGTAATATTGTGGCAGATTTCAATCATTAATTTTGGACCCTAGCTATGATCTGACTTAAGTATGAATTTTGTATATGATACAAGTATACAATTTTGCAGGCATTCAACTAGAGGAAATATAAATTGATTCAAGCTATGTACAAAAAAAATCAATGTATAAATATCATGAAAAACTCCTATGCACAACTATGCACAAAAAAAATCCAATTTAGAGGTATGAAAAATTCATATGCGCAGATCCTGAAAAATGTTGGCTTCTACAAAAATTGAAATCAGAAAAGGAGGTAAAAACTCATAGATAGATGTGGGAGATTGAACTGGAATCTGTGCCGGAACAGGAGAACGCATCATCGAGCAGATCTACATTAGGGCACAAGGAAAAAATTTCAGATGGGGGAGGGGATGCACTCACAGATGGATGCAAAAGAACTATGCTTACCTTTGAGAAGCTCGCAGAGAGGTGGACGGGCGTCATCACTGAGCAGAGAGACGAGTGGGCGTCGTCTGCGAGCAGGGAGGCGAACGGGCTGCCGTCAAAGGATCTGGAAGACGAGATGGAGGGGCATTGTCGGCGAGCAGGGTGGCAGACGGGCTGCCGTCAGAGGATCTGGAAGACGAGACGGAGGGGCGTCGCGGGCGAGCAGGGAGGCAGACGGGCTGCCGTCGGAGGATCTAGAAGACGAGACAGTGGGGTGTCGTGGGCGAGCAGGGAGGGAGATGGGCTACCATAAGAGGATCTGAAAGACGAGACAGAGGGGAGTCATCAGCGAGCAGGGAGGCAGACAGACTGTTATCAGAGGATCCGGGCTGTCGTCGGGATCGGAAAGGGCGAGTCGGCTAAGGATCGTGAATGAAATAGAGGAATGAGAAGTGATTTTAGGGCGCTAAACGTGTGGGGCTGCATCTTCTTAAAAATAAGGCAAAAGTGAGGTTCAAAAAAATATTTTTAGAGAGCTGTCAATCCAAACAGTTTAAAAACAGCTAGAGCGGATGGAATATAGCTTTTCCCTCCGCTGAAGCTGTTCCAAACAGAGCCTTAGGTTGCTGCTCTCATTCTGTTTTCACAAGGGTAATAGTTGCATGGTTGTTTGGGCTTACTTGAGGGATTTTTAGTTGGTCGGCTGTTAAATGCTTGCAGGCCTGGGGGATTAATAAAGGTCCTTGTCTAAACGAGTTTTTTTGAGCTCAGCCTAGTTTGGCCAGGTGTTGTTAGTTCGCTCAAGTCTTGTTTCACTCGACATTTGGGGATAATTTTCACCGTTTCACTGTTAGCCGACCATTGCTATTCCTCTTTATGTTTTGAGGTTGCTGCTATGCTGCTATGACTGGCCGGTTATCAATTACTTCCATTTTGGTGTACTGAATTTTGAGAATTATTTTGCTCTAGTTCTGTGATAGTAGCTCTCAGTTTGGGCTCTATCTATGCATGTTGATTGTTGTTCCGGGAAGTACTGCTTCACTGTTTGAGTTATCCCTTTATTCAGCTTCACTTGAACAATCTCATTTTAGAGTTTCATCCATAGACAAACCCTAACGAAAAGTATAGTCAACCCTAAGTGTCAACGTCGTAGTTATATTATGATGCAACCCCAATAATTCTGACCCCTAATGATATGATTCCTAAACAAATATTGCAAAGGATGGCATCCCAAAATAGGCATGACGATGTGTAGGGCATGATAATGAGAAGGATCAAGGAATTGTGAGATCTATCTTTTTAGTTTATACTTTATTTTAAATATTGCATTTACTGGCATACATATTGAAAATGGAAATATTCTGGCATGAGACACTATGAAGTTTTATATCACTGACAATGATGCTCGATATTATGTATGGCCTTGCCAAAGGCAAACAAGCGAATGCAACTCTAAGAGGATAAATCACTAAATAAACATTCTTATGTTCATGTAAACATAAATGTATCGACACATGATAATGTTAAGGGTATGAGAGAAATTGAACATACATAGATGATGTTGACGGATGCCAAATCAGACCGCTGAAAGACATATACGCGTGATGAACGTACTGATTTGGACACTGAAGCCCAAAAGGGGTCAGACTCAAAGATTGAAAAACTGATACAGATACATATATTGTACAGATACCCTAAGCATTACCGTAAACAAAAGTAAAATTTATTTAATGATTGTCATATGGATATGAGACATTCACACTGTTTTTACTGTTTTACTGTTATTTTACACTTATAGGATGTTAGCTATGAAATTTACAATTCTTCTTATGTATATGTACGCAGCTCCATATAATGTTTCACCATATTGCTACTATTGCAATTACTAATCTGCATTTTTCTATGAATGATCTTTCTGATTTTATGTACAGTAGATTAAAAAGGTAAACTTTCGCTTATTCTTTATAAAAGACTAATGATTTAAATTTCTAATATTTTTATGCACGGGGAAGTCGCAAGCTAGTCATCGCTAGAAGCGTGACTGAATGACATCGTGGCGATGAAATTATGAAAGCGTTTAGCATCTTTTGTTAGGTCGTTGACCTAGTAGATGTTTCTCTTTTATGTGTATAAAGAAAAATAGTTGGAGACCTACCTAGTTGTTATAACATATGGTAATGTGGTATATGCTATAAAACATGTAAATATGTGAGCTAAGTATGTTCTTAACATATGTTGAATGTTGAAAGTACTCATTGTGAACAATAATTGCTATCGTAACGTGTGTGCTATGGTTTATGGAATCATGTTATGATATTACTATTGTTTGTGGTAGACTACGGGCCGTTGCACAGAGGAGCCCCCGACCAACTGCTATGTCAAGCATTTCCAACAACACTAAGGGGCAGACTCGCACCTGGTTCTACTCCCTGAAAGGAGAGATCGATAACTTTGCAAATCTATCACAACTTTTCATTAACAAGTTCATCACGAATCGTAAAATCATCTGGGACCCCTATTACTTTTTGGGGATCTGTCAGAGCAAGGATGAAACCCTCAAGGACTTTTTTGTCATTTCACGTATAAAACACGATAGATCCAAGGAATCTACCCTCAGTTTTTGCATAACTTCTCCTGGGAGGACTTCAACCCTATAGTTTTTATTGGGCACTAATGAGGGAAGTGGTCCCCAGCTATGCAGACCTCGTACGCCGAGTCGAGGCTTAAATTACGGCAGATGGAGCAGTGAAATCACACCAATAATAATTCAAGGAAAGTTCAAAGCAAAAAGAGCGAGAACAGTCGTCACCGCAGAAGAAGAACAGTGACCATCACGGTAAACCACAAACCCATCACCATTAGGGCCACCCTCCTCTCAGCACTACCAGGGCAAACATACTATACACAATCCAAGATAAGGTAGCACTCCGCCGACCCAAGCCAATTGCGCCAAACAAGAGAGATCAGTCGCAGTATTATGAGTTCTATTGCGGATGCGGACACAACATAGAAGATTGTACTGAGCTGAAAAAGGAAATCGAGCGTCTTTTATGCAGAGGGCTTCTAAAAATGTTCTTGCGAAACAAAACACCGAATCAGCCAGCGCAGCCCAGGCCAAAGAAGGGTCAACCACCCGCCTGCTAGAATAAGACTGCGGGGCAGCCCCTAAATCATTGCAGGAGAAAAGCTCCCCCACATTCACGGAATTGTGCCAATGCCTATTCTTCTGCCCAGCTGAATTTTTTTGCACTAAGTCATGTATAAGCTTCGATACCCTATTTTTCAAGTTGATAATCTAATTCCTATTTGTTTCATATGCTTTAGATAGCAAACCAAATAGGTAAGGTCGCAAGACCTATGCCTGTCGCCACCAGGGACCAACCCCCTTGACGGTTGACACCCGCTAAATAGGTAAGGTCGCAAGACCTACGTCGGTCGCCACCAGAGACCAACACCCCTTGGCGGTTGATGCCCGTCAAATAGGTAAGGTCGCAAGACCTACGCCTATCGCCGCTAGGGACCAACCTCCCTTGGCGGTCGACGCTCGCTAAATAGGTAAGGTCGCAAGACTTACGCCTGTCGCTGCCAGGGACCAACCTCCCATGGCGGTCGACGCCCGCCAAATTGGTAAGGTCGCAAGACAAACGCCTGTCACCTGCACGAACCAACCCCCCTTGGCGGTCGATGATCTCCAAATATGTAAGGTCATAAGACTTACGCCTATCGTCACTAGGGACCCACCACCCTTGGGAGATGGCACTCGCCAGAAAATGGGTGAGGTCACAGGACCTATACCTGATATCGTTAGGGGCTTACCCCCTTTGGCAGTCGGTGCCCGCCTACAACTAAGGATAAGACGGATCTCCACCCTCCACCACCAAAACGACGTACAAAGCAATGGTGACAGCACCATACAAACTCGATCAACATCAAAATAGGGGTCAATGCCAGGAAAATCTACCATCAAATATGTGACACAAAGAAGCGTCCAAAGTGTCGCAACAATATCTAAAGACGCTACAAACGCGCAAGAATACAAAGTACAAAAGTACCCGGTTCAAACAAAGCTAAACACCACAGAAAAACAAAGGTTGAACAAAGGCGAAGCAACAACTCGCCGACAACATCAACAACTGGGGTCAAGGCCTGAACCTACAATATCATAAAGATTCTCTAAAAGAGAGGCCAACTACATCGCAACAATGCAACCGCAACATTTTACAAAACATCTATACCTACAATCTTACAGGTATTCTGTGCAGTTTCTTACAAAAGCTAACCTACTCCAAGAAGAGCTAAGTGTGTTGCACACATTACACATCGTATATATTGCGCCTTGCGCACACACCGAGCGCATTACGCCTTGCACACACACGAACACACCGTGCGCATTGTGCATCACATCACGCTCTGCCATGTTACACCCATTACACATCACGCACATTAAGCATTGCGCTTATCGCACCTCGTGCATGCGCGACACACATTGTGCCTTGCACACACATAACACACGATTGCACATCGAGAAATGCGCACATAAAGTCCAAATGTACACCTTACGCACATTGTGCCCACTACACCTATCACTTCCAGCGCACAATGCTCTTCATTCATGTTCCACTCCCCGCACCTGCTGTACATTTTAGCACACCCTTGGCATTCTCACCACCATGCGATAAGCCAACATTTTCTAGCGCCTAAGCAGAACAACAAGCACATAACTGCGTAGACATGCAATCACCTGCCCTATCAGGCAAACATTTAAAGAGTTGCTTCAGGAAAATTTCCGGGCACATTTTCTAGGAAAACGACCTCCAATAATTTGGGGGCAAATGACGAGGGTCCCCTTAAATAGTTCGGTCAAGCCATGTGTCCAAAGAGCCCACTCTTTTGGTGGAGAAGGTGGGGTTGACCAGTCAACCCCACTAGCAGCGTAACCACCCAAGGCGTAACCAACTCGTTCCAACCGCCCGTCGGTCCCTCGGCCGTGCAGCCGCCCGTCTCCGTCCAAGATGGGGAGCCCATTCACCGCCCAGCCCTCCACCGGTGTGCAGAGGGCTGGCCTTCTCGCTTCCCAGGTCGGGCCGCAAGTTTGCCACTCGACCCTCTGCCCGGCCCCCGTGCAGAAGGAAGGGCCGCTTAGATCAGGAGGCCCTCTGACCGCCCGAGCTATAGGGCTGTGCATGGGTCGGTTCGGTTCGGTTCTGCCCAGAACCGAGAACCAAACCATATATGTTTGGTTCTAAATATTTGGAATCAGAACCGAACCGAGTATTTCTCACCAAGAACCAGAACCGTATTCTCAGTTCCGGTTCTAGTTTTGGTTCCTAAATATTAACAAATAGTCAGATATTCATCAAATCATTAGCAACTGTAATAATTTATTATTTAGAAGATAGCATATAATGCCAACAAAAAGGAAAGGAAAAAAAATAAACAGATGACAATTGCCAAAATCTAAATAACATCATAGCCATTAGTCAATATTAATTGAAGTGATGCAGTCATAATCAGTGAAATGACTCCATACATTAGACTTAGGCTTACGATCAGTTGATATTATAGTAGGCTCAGCCCCTTCTGTAGTAATAATATCAGTTGATTCAGTTGATACTATAATAGGCTTGACATTAATAAAATTTTCCTGATCTATAGACCTGATTTCACTTGTTTCCCCAAAACTCGACATGATAAATTGAAACACTACAAAATTAATATTGAAATCAGTTAACATTATTACGGGCATAAATATTTTTCATGATTTAAATCACATTAAAGTTTCCAACCAGTGAGAGTAAGAGCCTAAAAGAGTAAGAGGTATACCTCTGAATTAAAATGCTCACTCATTGAAGAACTTTTGCTCAGGAAATCACATATATTGAAGCACAAAATCAGGATTCCTTCTACTCACCAACCAACATTGAGTCCTGTAAAGAATGGTGAACAATGGAGAACCAAAATCAATGGTGTTGTATAGTGGAATATTATTACAGTGTAACAATGTATCAAAATTAATGGTGAGCCGGAGCGGACAATGGAGAAGTGCATCATATGCTCAAAAGTTTTGAATAAGAACAATCCTGATAGGGGAAACGGGACATCAGGATTGTTCTTATTAAAATAAGCAACTCTTAGCTAGTATCAGTATCTCTTAAAATAAACAACTCTTAGCTAGTATAAGCAACTCTTATTAAACCTCTAATATTTCCAATGCAACTGTAACCTAAACATTCTGGATCGTAGAAATAAATGTGGAACCTGGTCCTAAGCATTCAAGATCGTTGGAATAAACATGAAAATTAACCCTAAACATTCAAAATAGCAGCAACATACCTGGAATCTAATTCTAATCTTTGTAAACGATAACAACAAATAGAAAATAATTCCCTTTGTTGAGTTTATTTTACACCTGGGGGCCTGGGGCTGGGGTGAGAACATTCAGGGAAAAAACTAAAAACCTTTAAAATTTCCTTCATAATCTTGTAGGTAGAGCCAAAAATCAAAGAACTTTCACAAAAATTAACCTGGAATTGAATCCTAACCAAAGAATTCTTAGCAAAAATGAAGATGCCGAAGAGATGCGGCCGTCGATGTAGGTGGGGACTTCGGCGGTGTCAGGAAGCGTCGGAACCGGGACTGTCGGAAGAGGAGTGGCGGAATCTGCCGGAGGAAGGATGGGTAATGGTCGCCGGAAGCTCATGAGGCGGGCCGGAGCGACATCGAGTTCTGCCGAGTGCCGAGATCGTTTGGGAGTCGGAGAACTGACGGGCTGGGCGCTGATGAAAGAACACACCGGGACGACGGGACGCGTAAAGCCTTAGAGTTTGGGGTTTTATTGTTTTAAATTTTAATGTTTTATTAAGGGGTGAGATCGGGTCGGGTCGGTTCTGGGTAGAACCGACACCAGAATCGAGAACCGAGTTGTAACCCCGGTTCTTGGAAATTTAAGAATCGGAACCGAACCGGTAACCGATAGAACCGACCCAAATGGCACCGGTTTGGTTCGGTTCAGATCGATTCTTCAATTTTCAGGTATTTATGCACAGCCCTACCGAGCTGGACGATTTTCTCTGTCAAATGGGGTGTGTAGCTCCTTGGTCGCCCGGTCCAATGGCCTTGCCCCGCTTAGGGGCAAGGCCGCCCAGATTAGGCGGCCTCCGGGCTGCCCGTCTGGGCGGCGCTTCAGCCAAATGGGGCGGGAGGCTCCCTGGCCGCCTGCACCCGTGGCTTTCCCCGCTTGGGGGCAAGGACGCCCAAATAGGGCTACAAGGCCGCCCGATCTGGGCGGCATCTTCGCCCATGGGGTGGGTGGCCCCCTGGCCACCCGCTCCATAGCACTGCCCCGTGGAGGGCAACGACCTTTTGGCCGCCCGGTCGGGGCGACCTGCTCGCTGCCCGTGGAGGGCAACAACCTCGCCGTCCAGCCTTAGCTGAAGGCCATCTCCTCCCGGCCGCCGGACCTTCCCCGCCGCCGGCCTCGCTGTACCGCTCCTGCCCTTGTGGGAGGAGCGATTGGATTTTCCAATCAGTTTTAAACGCCTGGGGGCTGTCTCGTCATTTGTGAGAATTTGGCGAACTATGTGCCCCATTTTGGACGATTCTATTCATCCAGCCGATAGTTATGGGGGAAATTATCGGAGCTCCCCTCTCGGAATCTATAAATAAGCTCACATTCTCTTTCATTTTTAACATTTTCTCCGACTGTAATTCCTCCTACAAATTTTCTTTCCCTTCCCCTATTCCTCATACAAATTTTCTCTCTCCTCTCTCACTCCCCATATGAATTTTCTCTCTCCTCACCCATTTCTCCTACGATTTCTCATTCTCTCCTCCTCCAACGTGCGCACGCCCCTCCGTGCACACGTTTCCCCTTGCACGTGCTCCCCTTGTGCGTGTCTCTCCTCTCAAGTGCACACGTCCCTCCGTGTGCACGTTCCCCCTTATGCACGCTCCCCCTTGCACACATCTCTCCTCTTAAGGGCACACGTCCCTCCGTGCGCACGTTCCCTTTTGCGCGCGCTCCCTCTTGCACACGTCTCTCCTCCTAAGTGCGCAAGTCCCTCCATGTGCACGTTCCCCCTTGCATGCGCTCCCCCTACATACGTCTCTCATCCTAAGTGCACACATTCCCCCGCGCGCATGCTCCTCCTTGCGTGCATTCCACCTTTACGCTTGTCTTTCCTCCAAGGTGTGCACATCCCTCCGTGCGCACATTCCTCCTTGCACGTGCTCCCCCTTGAACACGTCTCTCGTCCTACGTGCGCACATCCTGTTGTATGCACATTCCTCCGTGTGCGCACTCTCCCTTGCGTGCACTCCTCCAAGTGCGCCACAGTGCACTTCGCCCCCAGGATTTCATAAGCGCTCAACGCTCTAAACTCATGAACAAGCATAACAGTTGTCAACGAGACCAACGTTCCAGATCCTTAAACACAACAGGAGACAAGCCCACAAAAGATAAGGTGCTCAGAACGCGCCGCCTAAGCTTCCAAGCCGCCGAAATCAGGACAAACCCAAATAAGTTGCTCCCACTTCCAAACAATAGTTAAAGACTTTAAAGCACTCAAAGTTTCCAAAGCATCCAAAGTCTGAAGCTCCCTATTGTAGCAAAAAAAAGCTCTGTGAGAGGTGGCTTGTCAGCTTCCGAGCCCAGTACTCTCTCTATAATAATTGTAATGAGCATCGGTCTGTTGCCCTTGCTTCCCTCAAAAGCCGTGTAACACGACAACAAATAATGGAAGTTTGGTCGACACATATCCGAGTACATGATTTTTTACCCAGTTGACGAGTTTTCCATGTTAAAAAATTGCATTCCCAGTTTTCTATTTTTTGTGACTGTTTGCACGCTCTACCGCTCCACTGGCTAAGACGGTCTAGTTTAATCCGATCTACCAAGGGAATTGAGTTGGTCACACCAAAGAATAATATTGGTATTATGAATTTTTCACAAAGGACAACTTTTCCTTTTTTTAGTAGTGTATACATAAAAGTATAAAACAATGATATTATAAGAATCTACTTTAGAAAATAATAAAATGTCATTTAAAAAGTAGGTCTTTATTCTCCAATAAGTTTTATTTTTTATTTAAATTTAAATAAAGTGACCCAAGAACCTGATGAACGGTGGAAGGAAATTCCTTTTCAAAAGGCTTGGTTCATATTTTTTTTTTGGCACGCCCCTGTTTTTTTAAACAAATTAAGTACGATAAACCCCTGATTTATTTCTGGTGCTATTATCTCTGCAAGTTAAAGGCTTTATTTGATTCGGCAGTGGCGGGAGGAAACAACGGGAGGAACGGCGACATTGGAACTGGAGGGAGGGAGCGCGGGATCGAAACAGGGCTTTTCGCTCCGCTTCTCATGGCGCGGCGGGGCCCCACGCGGCAAACGCCGCCGCCGGCCATTTGTTTACCCTCCGTGTGACGGCGTTTACCCCAAACGCACACCGCAAACGCTGCGTCGAACGAAGCCTAAGAAACACTCAATCGTGGGAACCAACAATTCACACTCAGCCCGCAGCACAATAAGCTTTCGGCCCTAGTGGATGTAATTTGATTGGGAAAATAGCACAAGAAATGTGCACATAATTTTCCAAACTGATATGAACATGTGTCGAGTAGCAAGGGAGAAGAAAATAAATCCTAGAAGGAGAAAAACAAGGGGAGTTAATGAACAACCAATTATTACCAATAATCACTATTCTCTCCAAATTTGCTAAAGCATAAGATTAAGGCTGCCTTTGACACGACTTATATATCGCAGCTTATTTGCTCCGGTGAGGTTGGACAAAAACATTCTTATCATAGAATGTATGTTTGGTATCACAAATGTTACAAAAAAGAAACTAATTCGAGGCATAAAATTTTGGTATGACAATAACCTTCTTGTCCAGCCTCACCAGAACAAATAAGTCGCGATAAGCCGCGCCAAACAAAGCCTAAGGGCCCTTTTGGCACGACAGTGGCACCATGGACGTAGTGGTTACGAACCATTGTCCGTTTGACTCGATGTTTTTGCTCCGGTGAGTCTGGACAAAAAGCGCCATCTTCATGAAGATGTATTTAACATAACAATAATCGGTATGACCACCATAAGAAGAAAATAAGTTTTAAACATAAAATCGGGTGGAGTTCCTTAGGTGAGGCCGGTCAAGCGTTCAAAACAGTAGCTCTCAACCACCGCAGTCACGACCGCCGCCACCTTGCCAAATGGATCCTAAAACATCAATCGAGGGAGCGAGAGAGATATATAACAGATTTCACATATATTTGTATGTCAAAAAGAATTCTCTTTTAGCTCCAACAACAAATGACTAATTGAGAACATTTATGATCCGGAATTCTCATGAAGTGTATCACACTTTGATTGTTACAAAAAATCACATTTATATCCTTCATGAAGTTCAGTCCCTCAAACATTTTTATCTATATTAATTTCTTGCATGCATATACAATTATTGGTTCATCTCAAAACTCAGTTGTTGAGATGAAGGGTGACGGGGTACATGAACACAAAGATGAGAAGTCTGCAGGCGGTGTGGGATTAACCCCAACCACAAGACCGCAGAGATATTCCGCCACAAGGGGGCCCATCGGGGTCAACACCCAGACCTGGAACGCGATGATGAAGCCAAATACGCGGTCCCATACACACGTGTCCTGCTGGATAATATAATCTCAACACACCATCACAGCAGGACAACCCGCTCTGATACCAAGTTAGAACCCGCCAACCCATTAGTTCATTTCAAAACCCAGGTGTTGAGATGAAAGGTGGCGGGGTACATGAACACAAAGGGGAGAAGTCTGCAGGCGGTGTGAGATTAACCCCAACCACAGGACCGCGAGGATATTCCGCCACAAGGGGGCCCACCGGGGTCAACACCCAGACCTGGAACGCGATGAGGAAGCTAAATACGTGGTCCCACACACACATGTCCTGTTGGCTAATATAATCTCAACAGTCATAAACCCTATCTCGATCTATAGTAAAAAAATGCAACACTTATGTGTCTTATTGTCATGCTATAACTCTCATATTGAACTGAATCCCGTAATCTAAGGTGGACTTAACAGGGTCTACATCTCACATCATATTTGAATTTGTTTGACCAACTAAAATAGGTGTTTTTTCTAATATTTTTTTTTTGTTTCTACTTCATATTATCACATATATAGACATCTCTATTACTTAATATTCCCACTCACCATTATCAATTAGGCTAATATCTTATAAAAGCCAAACATATTGTCTCTATTAAGGGTACATAGGGCTAGCTATTCACTTTAGAGATCATGGGGGCAGTGTTCTCCTCCTATCAAGAATATCAAATTCCCTATATATGTGTAACTTTTAGGAGAATGCAGATTGTCAAATATAAATAGTGATTAGATTTGGTGATTGAGAAAACTATTTATGATGACATCCCCAACAAGGTCTCAATAATAAGTGAAATTAAACCATTTTTTATAAAACTAAAACACTATAATAGAAAGGGGAAATATATTTGTAGGCATTCGTTGGATAATGCAAACACCATGATATGTTTTTACAGCCCTCATATTGTTATTTAGAGTCTAACACGTATGGGTAGTCCAAAATTTTAAAAAATTAAAATAAAATTTATGGTCGTTTTCTTGTGCACAGATGAAAATT